>MUZC01001032.1:340808-351790 GCA_002072015.1 Radix auricularia
AACTTATATACAGTAGAAATGTTATAAAGTAGAACGTATATACAGTAGAAATGTTATGAAGTGTAACTTATATACAGTAGAAATGTTATAAAGTGTAACTTATATACAGTAGAAATGTTATAAAGTAGAACGTATATACAGTAGAAATGTGTAAAGTAACTACGCCACGAAGAATGTCATTTAACTGACATTAATGACATTGTTAGAACTAGCGATCTCATGTATTGACTTGATCGGTTTAATTAGACGTCTCTAGTTGGTCGGAGTCTGTATTGTTGGCCCGAGTCTGTATTGTTGGCCCGAGTCTGTGTTGTTGGCCCGAGTCTGTGTTGTTGGCCCGAGTCTGTATTGTTGGCCCGAGTCTGTATTGTTGTCCCTATTCTGTATTGTTATCCCTATTCTGTATTGTTATCCCTATTCTGTATTGTTGTTCCTATTCTGTATTGTTATCCCTATTCTGTATTGTTATCCCTATTCTGTATTGTTATCCCTATTCTGTATTGTTGTTCCTATTCTGTGTTGTTGTCCCTATTCTGTATTGTTGTTCCTATTCTGTGTTGTTGTCCCTATTCTGTATTGTTATCCCTATTCTGTATTGTTGTCCCTATTCTGTATTGTTATCCCTATTCTGTGTTGTTGTCCCTATTCTGTATTGTTATCCCTATTCTGTATTGTTATCCCTATTCTGTATTGTTATCCCTATTCTGTGTTGTTGTCCCTATTCTGTGTTGTTATCCCTATTCTGTATTGTTGTTCCTATTCTGTGTTGTTGTCCCTATTCTGTATTGTTATCCCTATTCTGTATTGTTGTTCCTATTCTGTGTTGTTGTCCCTATTCTGTATTGTTATCCCTATTCTGTGTTGTTATCCCTATTCTGTGTTGTTGTCCCTATTCTGTATTGTTATCCCTATTCTGTATTGTTATCCCTATTCTGTATTGTTATTCCTATTCTGTGTTGTTGTCCCGAGTCTGTGTTGCAATTCCCAATAAGACTTGCCCATGTCATCCCAGGGAATTACGTCAGTTTTGTCAAGCCTGATTGACACCGAATGTAAAATATGACGGTGAAAACAATTCCACCTTTGTTATCATCGTCTCCAATTTGAACGACAGGATATCAATATGCATCCGTATGCGAATAACGACTCACACTAACATATAGTACCAAGGACAAATCCACCACTTTTCTGTTACCATGTGCTGGCGGATGGCGTGTTGTGAACGCCAATGTGTCAATAAAATAGTTGATGTGTCCATCGTACAATATTGATACTATTTAATGGCATTAACTGGCGCGTTGCTCAGAGATTATGTCAACAAAAGTCATTAGTCATTGTTTACTTTATTGAACACCGTGACTCGAGGTTTTTACTGCGCAGACCGCCAAAAATAGCCTGCCTCGTTCCGGATGACGTAGCACCACTGACATCAGACTTAGACCGTAACAAATGGCTTACGAATAATGGTAGGTATTTTTTTACTACGTCTGTTGTCACGTTGAAGCGGTCATCGTGGTAGTAAACACGCCAGGGCGTAAGGACTTACAAACGTGTGATTGTCACGTGTGACGCTTGACAGTGATAGAAATGTGAGTGACAGCTCTATTGATAGCTCCCATAACCTGTCTCTCGGATGGTTCCACGGCCCTCTATTGAGTATATATTCTTGAAATCAAAGAGAAAGTGTGGTGAAGCCTTTATTAATGATATATTCTTGATATTAAAGAGAAAGTGTGGTGAAGCCTTTATTAACGATATATTCTTGAAATCAAAGAGAAAGTGTGGTGAAGCCTTTATTAATGATATATTCTTGAATATATTCTTGAAATCAAAGAGAAAGTGTGGTGAAGCCTTTATTAATGATATATTCTTGAAATCAAAGAGAAAGTGTGGTGAAGCCTGAGTAATGTAACCGATTAGCCACGCCTTCCATCTAAATATAGATTGTGATAGACTGGCTCGCCAGATTTATCTGATGACACTATGGTGTCAATTCAAAGTCTCGACTTGAGTTGCCACTTTGTCGTGACAGATTGGGCTTGTCAATCCATTCAGCTTAGTGTCACACATTAACTTTATGGAAGTGTCAATAACATTTAAACCAGTCCCCACATCGATCTGTTGCCATATTCCACGCTAGATCTAGGGCCAATCAAACAGGTGTTCAAGGATTCAATCAGTCCGATACCACTTGTACTTATGTCGGTTACTTATTGTGGTATGGTCTTAACTTGCCGTGCTAGGCATTGAATTGTTATTGTGGTATGGTCTTAGCTTGCCGTGCTAGGCATTGAATTGTTATTGTGGTATGGTCTTAGCTTGCCCTGCTAGGCATTGAATTGTTATTGTGGTATGGTCTTAGCTTTCCGTCTGGCATGGAATTGTTATTGTGGTATGGTCTTAGCTTGCCGTGCTAGGCATTGAATTGTTATTGTGGTATGGTCTTAGCTTTCCGTCTGGCATTGAATTGTTATTGTGGTATGGTCTTAGCTTTCCGACTGGCATGGAATTGTTATTGTGGTATGGTCTTAGCTTGCCGTGCTAGACATTGAATTGTTATTGTGGTATGGTCTTAGCTTGTGACTGACCAAATTGACTGACCTATTTGACTGACCAAATTGACTGACCTATTTGACTGACTTACTTGACTGACCTATTTAACTGAGCAAATTGACTGACCCCATCTAGCACTTCTCATCTCCCAGAACTTTCTCCTTTCACATTTGTTCCATGTCGTGCTAACCAGGCAAGTAGATTTTTATATATATATATTTTAAAAAAAACTCGCCATTTTTTGTCGCGTTTTTCCACCGTGGATCTAAAGTGAGTTTTAAAAATCTTTTGTGTTGACGAAGAACGTTTTCCAGAGTCCATTTAGGAGCGTGATGTTGACGGCAGTTACCATGGCAACAGTGAGTAGTTCGAAAGACTGGATCGGGCATGCATCACGATTTCATCTGAAACAGGAAGTAGTTTAAAGCAAGTGCAGACCATCGTGTGGTGTTTGGCGCGTTCTTACACGTCTGATTAGATCGAGGGTTCTCCATACTGGGATTAGGGGGTCAGTGCCAGGAATGCGAGAGGACCCATAAAATGAGATTGATTGACATCGTTTAACAACATGCAGTGTTTTGACGTAGGGCGGCAGATGTTGATTTGAGAAACAGGTTGGGGGATACGGGTAATTGTATTTTAAATTAATAGTGTTGCGGGCTAAAAGAAGTGCGAGAACCTTTGCAGTTTGCGCGAAGTTTGACCGTTTGATCGTTTGATTGGCTGAGGCTTGTTTGGTTACTTCCCCTGTCACTGATGTGATAATGTGGCTGTTACAGTAACTTTTGTGATAGTTGGTGCTAATACAGTAACTGTTGTGATAGCTGGTGCTATTATAGTAACTGTTGCACCTGGGTATTGTGATGGTGCTAATACTGTAACTGTTGCACCTGGGTATTGTAATGTTGCTAATACAGTAACTGTTGCACCTGGGTATTGTGATAGTTGGTGCGATAGTATCACAGTAAATGTAATCTAAGAACCATTGAACAAGCCTATCAAATACGTCAATTTTCATTTGGATTGAGATAACAAGTAACTGAGAACTTTTTGTTTTGTTCTTTTGATAATATCGACGTTTTTGTTGTTGTTGTTTTTTAAACAATATTTCCAAGCCATTTGTAAAAATAAATAACTGAGAACAAATCAGCCGACTTAACATCACCATGGCAACCGATCACGCGTACATCTAAGTGGCTATCATTTCAAAGATGAACACAAAATCCTTCGCTTTGTGGACCGACTAGCGTTATTTGACCAGGACTCTTATCACTTCCTGTCTGACCTAGTTTCGATGATGTCAAAGCCCCCCCCCCCTTTTTTTTTCTCTCTTGCTCGCGATGTGATTTCATGAAATCTCGCAACGTTTCATAGGTCAGCTCTGATGACGCCGCCCTCAATCGCAATTTCAACAAGCCCCACATGCCACCAAGCCGCCAACACTACCAAGCACCCCACCCCTCTGTTTTTGGTCAGGTCATCCCAAGCCCCCATCTTGGGTCAAATACCAACGGACACGACAGTTGTACCGCCCGATTAGAGTGGTCAGTTGACAGGACTGAACACCCTAGATGTACCGCCCCATTAGAGTGGTCAGTTGACAGGACTGAACACCCCAGATGTACCGCCCCATTAGAGTGGTCAGTTGACAGGACTGAACACCACAGATGTACCGCCCCATTAGAGTGGTCAGTTGACAGGACTCAACATCCAAGATGTACCGCCCCATTAGAGTGGTCAGTTGACAGGACTCAACATCCAAGATGTACCAGCCGTGCACATGATTGGGTTTCCTATGAATCCTGTCTTATATGTCCTTTCACATATACGTTTCCTGTGTCTCTAAATGTCCTATCATATATACTTGTTGACGTTATGGCAAGTTGTTTAACTGTGACTAACATATGTGTAAATGGTTGTAATTTTGGGCTTCTGTGTGGTAGATTGAATCATAACCTGAGGTGGGGTGGCATTGGGTGCGTCAAATTCACGGTTCTATAATTATTTCATTTTGGACTCAATTGATCAGTGATTCTAAATCTATGATGGATTATGCCCCGTTGCTTGTGACCAAATGAAAGTGATTCATCAAGTGTCACCTAATTGTGTTCCAACAATCACATTGTGATACAACAGTAACGGCTTTCTATAACACACATGTAAACAACATGTTGTGGATTCATTTTAAGTGAAATATGATAATGAAACATACGTTGCTGGGACTGTATGTAGCAGCTGTATGTAGCTGCTGTGTTTCAAGCCTGGAATAACATGAGAATGATGCTTCTAAAGCCTCACCCTCCTCCCAACGTAAGTCATACTTGATTATCAGATTATTTTATTAGTTTTATCATGTTAGATAAACATACGCTGAAAATCTCTTTGCTGGCGTGTCCATCCGCCTGTTTACTCACCTGTCTATCCACCTGTTTACTCACCTGTCCATCTGTCTGTTTACTCACCTGTCCATCCGCCTGTTTACTCACCTGTCCATCCGTCTCTTTACTCACCTGTCCATCCGCCTCTTTACTCACCTGTCCATCCGCCTGTTTACTCACCTGTCCATCCGCCTGTTTCCTCACCTGTCCATCCGTCTCTTTACTCACCTGTCCATACGTCTGTTTACTTACATGTCCATTTGTTTGTTTACGCACCTAGATATGGTGCACATACGTTTACTCCTATCCATGTGTACTAATATGCACCATCATCAATATACCGTACATAATTTGCTATGTATGACCTACCTTTAGTAACGCTAATTTTATTTAGCAGCGCAACGTTTTAAAAAAAAAATTATAATAATGCCTTGAATTACTGCGCCAAAAATAAATCTTTTTGAACGTCCTCATAAAATTTTTCAATATGGAAATTAATGAATAAAATAAAAATAAATTAAATAAATGAAAGTTTGGTTTACATCATTTTTTAATCTGATTTGTATTTTTTAAAAATTAATATATTTTAGTAGAAATATATTTATTTTGAAAACTTCTGTAATTTTTGACGAGTAATGCACTAGTACCGTTATACGTTGTAATTAGCAGAGGAATTTTTGAAAATGAATGGTTTTTATAAATATAGGGATGTTCATAATATGGCGGAAATCTATTAATAGAAATATCATATCTAAATTTATATTTTGTAAGGACAAATTCATAAAAAAATTTATAAAAGATACGAGTCAATCCGTGAATGTAGGTATATTGAGAATGATTGATCTTATCAGCTAATTTTTAATTCTTCGTTAATTTGAGACAGCTCATTGGACTTGCAAAGTAAAATACAATTTCGTAATTTTACTAAGCTAACAATTTTGAGAACATAGTGATTTGACTGTATTTCTGCCTCAAAACTTTGTTCCGCTAAAATGTAATCTAAAAAAAGAACATTACGAAATGAGCTATGACGTTTTCCGGTTTTAGAAATGAAGAACCCTATATGTGTTAGTGTGTTCATGAGAAGTGCTGTGAGTGCAGCTGCACTTTATAAGTTATCCTATTATTATTGTTATTATTATTATTTCTCATATACATTGTAGAGGAGGTTTCAACTCACATTGGGGTCACATCGCTAAATCAAGATTCGTCTCTAGATTAGGTCTCGTCTCTAGATAAGGTCTCGTCCCTAGATAAGGTATCGTCTCTAGACAAGATCTCGTCTCTAGATAAGGTCTCGTCTCTAGATGAGGTCTCGTCTCTAGATAAGATCTCGTCTCTAGATAAGATCTCGTCTCTAGATAAGATCTCGCCTATAGATAAGGTCTCGTCTCTAGATGAGGTCTCGTCTCTAGATAAGGTCTCGTCTATAGGAAAGGTCTCGTCGCTAGACAAGATCTCGTCTCTAGATAAGGTCTCGTCTCTAGATAAGGTCTCGTCTCTAGGTAAGGTCTCGTCTCTAGGTAAGGTCTCGTCTCTCGGTAAGGTCTCGTCTTTAGACAAGATCTCGTCTCTCGGTAAGGTCTCGTCTTTAGACAAGATCTCGTCTCTAGATAAGGTCTCGTCCCCAGATATGGTCTCGTCTCTAGATAAGGTCACATCCCCAGATAAGATCTCGTCTCCAGATCAGATCTCGTCCCCAGATAAGATTTCGTCCCCAGATAAGGTCTCGTCCCCAAATGATGTCTCGTCTTTAGATCTAAGTCTCTGACCTAAACAGATGGATGAAATTGATTTACAGAACCAAACCAATAATTTTACAGAACCAAACCAATCATTTTACAGAACCAAACCAATAATTTTACAGAACCAAACCAATAATTTTACAGAACCAAACCAACATTTTACAGAATCAAACCAATAATTTTACAGAACCAAACCAATAATTTTACAGAACCAAACCAATAATTTTACAGAACCAAACCAATAATTTTACAGAACCAAACCAATAATTTTACAAAACCAAACCAATAATTTTACAGAACCAAACCAATAATTTTACAGAACCAAACCAATAATTTTACAGAATCTAACCAATAATTTTACAGAACCAAAACAATAATTTTATATAACCAAACCAATAATTTTACAGAACCAAACCAATAATTTTACAGAACCAAACCAATAATTTTACAGAACCAAACCAATAATTTTACAGAATCTAACCAATAATTTTACAGAACCAAAACAATAATTTTACAAATTTTGCGAAGGTCTGATACTTTGGGGACCGTCTATAAAGAACCATTTTTGACCCCCACTGTGGCTAATCTTGGGACCCCCCCCCCCTCAAAGTACGTCGCACTTTCAATTTTTGTAAAAATTAACAACATATTTAAGTATTTAATTTAATACTTACACTTCACTATTAAACGGTATTAAAATATAAAATTTTCACTTAAAAGTAGGGATGTACCGGATTCAAAATTTTGAAATTCGGCCTGATCCGGATTTATGAAGGAGTCAGATTTGTTAAAATGGCTCTACCTACCAGTCGGATTTAGGGAGTGAAATCCTGCCGGATTTGGGATAAGCCGGAGCTGGAGCCGAAATCCGGTACACCCCAACTTAAAATAACCATCAGATAATTAAAATGACTTAAATATTAGAATAGTTGATAGTCAACAGTCGTCATAGTTATTCAATGAAACAGAAACTCAATCTAGATCGAATTTGAAAACAAAAATTGCAAAAATTAGACTTGACAATTATATAATACACATCAGTTATCTGCTACCTTTGCATTTACAATGGGTGAGGTCAAGTTTTAGATAATCTTCTGATTATGCAATCTATTGAGAAGTCGAATAGCGAAACTTGACCTCAACCAGTGATTAAATAATAAAAAGGGAACAAAGCACTTTGACTTAAAAACGACAAGATTGACAAATTATGTGAGCAGCTCTTGAGCTATATTGAATCTGTTTATTATGGCCCGTTGAATTATGTTTAAATCCAAATATATTCACTGGACCAAGGTGAAGTCAAGTGTTCATCCATAGTTACGACTGACATCAATCTTTCACCATCATCGTTTCCTGGAAGAATAATTGCAGACAGATCAACTCGTCCTCACCTAGCCACTCAAAGTCTCTGTATGTGCATTTTCTCTTCTGGTAATAACTGCCATGGGTTTCTTTTTACCTTCTAGAAGCGATTCTTAAAGGACGGATGCGTTCTATCCGAGTTGATTCTTGAACAGTTTGGGTGAGCACATTCTCCCGAGCCCAAGCTCTGCGCTTTCCTGCATGTTTCTTTAACATTTGTTGATCTCGGCTTAATGTCATCAAATTTAACAGTTTGTGACACAAAAAAATTAAGGAAACTTATGAGAATCTGCATCTGCTCTTTCTGAAGCTCTAAGTTCGTCCATCAGGTGTTTGGTTGATTGGGATTAGAGGAGGAAAGAATTTCGAAGGTAAAATGTTGAAATATGAGCGTCTTACTTTGTGGCAACATTTTATGTCCTGATATTTCACAATTTGAGTGAAATATTGGCTGGTGCAAACATGATTGTTCAACCATTCCTGATCCTTCTAAATTAGTCCTGCTGCTTCCAATTCAGATTTATGAACAACACATTGAGGAGATGCACATTTCATGCTATTTTGACTTAAAATTAATTCAAATGTTTCACAAAAGTTTTTTACAATTATTTTAAAAAATATTTAAATTTGAGTTTTAAAAATTAATAAATTAGAAAAATAGAAAAATAATAATAATAAATGTCTGACAATACACATGGCCGAACCCCCCCATCCCCCTACCACAAACTGTCACACTTTCTTACACCCCTCCCCCCTCCCTTCGACCGTGACGTACTTTATAGACGACCCCTTGTTCAATATTTTATTTCACATTGAAATGACGGACCATTAAATTAAATAGTTACCGATGATCTCAACAATTTAAGCCAAATAATATTTTACAAGGATGAGACCAAAGTTTAAGAAAATAATTCCCAGCTGTCACGTGATATTGGACTTGATAAAGTAGTTATACATGTTCTGGACAAAGATATTCTTTGTTCCTTAAAAATATTTGGGAATCCCATGATGAAAATAACCTTGAGTCCTGGCGATCCACTCCATGATAACTAGCAGACGTGAATCCGCAACCCAAGAGTCTCCACGTCTCGTCGAGAGATGGCGCTTTGTGAAGATTGTATTTGATAGGCCGCGTTGTGAAAATCCATCGTGTTAACCAGTATTGTTTCGTAGAGATTAGGAAACATATTTTTAACATGCTTTACTTGCGTTTTGTCATTGTATCGTTAATGCAGTTCTCAGTCTGTGGGCGTTAACTTCTTTATTATTGTTTTGTCGTGTAAAGGTGGGAATCTGTTGGTACAACATCCGGGTATTCCGTGAGGACTTATCTCAGCAGATCTTTTTTAAAATTCTCCGTTAATTTGAGCCAGATAAGTGGACTGGACCAAGGTCAAAATTTTATTTTACTGAGCAGTTCACCTGTCGTTGTTTCTAAAATTATGATGGAAAAACTATTTTAAAATTCTTTTAAAAATATCAAACTACTAGATACACTTGCCGAGAAGGACGCAAAACGCCGGACCTAATGAGGCCATGCAGCCTCTGATCATCATGTCACTCTTTTCTTCCAAAAAATAATAAATTATATATTTTTTAAAAAAAAATATTTAAAACTTCTATTTAAAATATTTCATTTTCATTGGCAGATATGAGATGTCCTTTATTTGGTGTAACTACTAACTTTTGGACGATCCACTCATCCTATATACAAACATCCTACATACAAACATCCTATATACCAACATCCTATATACAAACATTCTATATACAAACATACAATATACAAACATCCTACATACAAACATCCTATATACAAACATCCTATATACAAACATCCTACATACAAACATCCTATATACAAACATCCTATATACAAACATCCTACATACAAACATTCTATATACAAACATCCTATATACAAACATCCTATATACAAACATCCTATATACAAACATCCTATATACAAACATTCTATATACAAACATCCTATATACAAACATCCTATATACAAACATTCTATATACAAACATCCTATATACAAACATCCTACATACAAACATCCTATAAACAAACATCCTATATACAAACATCCTATATACAAACATCCTATATACAAACATTCTATATACAAACATTCTATATACAAACATTCTATATACAAACATACTATATACAAACATCCTATATACAAACATTCTATATACAAACATCCTATATACAAACATCCTATATACAAACATCCTATATACAAACATCCTATATACAAACATTCTATATACAAACATCCTATATACAAACATTCTATATACAAACATCCTATGATGGTATAAAAGAGACTCCCCACAAGGGTATACATGAGATTCCCCATAATGGTATACATGAGATTCCCCATAATGGTATACATGAGATTCCCCATAATGGTATACATGAGATTCCCCATTATGGTATACATGAGATTCCCCATAATGGTATACATGAGATTCCCCATAATGGTATACATGAGATTCCCCATAATGGTATACATGAGATTCCCCATAGTGGTATACATGAAAATCCCCATAAGGGTATACATGAGTTTCCCAATTGCATTATACATGATTATCGTATTGTATAAGATTCCCGATGAATTCTACTATAAAAAGCCTGAGAGGAAGTTATCGAGTGGATTGATTGAGCTCTCCCCCCATTTCTTGGAAATTTCACACGTTGACTGATCGATTCAAGAAATCGATAGATCCTTATCGCCCCACCTCCCCTCCCGTACCCATCATGCGCCTGTTCACCCGAGGTAACACATCAATACTGATGTTAATCTCAGAGTTAAACAGACGCACCTGGGACAGATTTGTCGATAAAATGAGTTTGACAGGAAGGGAATTATGACATTAACTAAACCATGACCCCTTTAACCCATGACCCCGCCACCCCATGACCCCGCCAC
>MUZC01001032.1:352010-362511 GCA_002072015.1 Radix auricularia
ACCACCTGACAGGTAGATATTAAAATCCTGGTTTTGACCACTCCCCCCCCCATGACCCCGCCACCCTATGACCCCGCCCCAATGACCCCGCCACCTCATAACCCACCACCCCATGACCCCGTTACCGCATGACCCCGCCCCATGATTCCACCACCCCATGACCCCGCCACCCTATGAGCCCGCCACCTCATAACCCCGTTACTTCATGACCCCGCCACCTCATGACCTCGTCACCTAATAACCCGACCAACCCATGACCACCGACTGTCCACTTCTCAATGTCCACCACTCCGGGTCTTGGTATAGAAGATCCAGCTTCTCTCAGGACAAATGTTCCTGTTGCTTCTCTTTGAGTTTTCTCAGCTGGGATTATATTCTATAGACAGGACGAGGTTGTTAGACACACGACAACAGCTTAAGCTTTGTCCAGTCTTGGTCATTTGCCCCGGAATACCTCCCAAGGGGGGTGGCTATGTAACAGGCTGATGACTGCCCGGTGCAAGGTCTTAGTGCAAGTTAAATGACTTATCTCGTTTTTCGCCAATTAGATTATTGGTAAATAACTGACTTTGTCAACATGGCCAATTGAGTTGACAACTAAGTTGTTTGGCCACCTGGCAAGTTGTTTGGCCACCTGGCAAGTTTTTTGGCCACCTGGCAAGTTGTTTAGTCACCTGGCAAGTTGTGTGGCCACCTGGCAAGTTGTGTGGCCACCTGGCAAGTTGTGTGGCCACCTGGCAAGTTGTTTGTCCACCTGGCAAGTTGTGTGGCCACCTGACAAGTTGTTTGGCCACCTGGCAAGTTGTTTGGCTACCTGGCTAGTTGTTTGGCCACCTGGCAAGTTGTGTGGCCGCCTGACAAGTTGTGTGCAAGTTGTGCAAGGGCAGAGTTAAATCAATAACACAAACCGGCGAGGGTTTGAAAAGAAAAAAGGACGTCACATCAAAACAAACGAACGTGTCAGCAAGACGCCTTCTTCTGCCAAAAACAAAACAAAAATACAAAAGTGAACACGAGTTCTAATCATTCCCTCGGCGATCCTCGTCACTTATCTTCCACTCAAGGTCACCCCTTGTATGAGCTACTATCGCCTGGCGCCTTCATGTTTTCATCTCACTATCTACAGCGACTACTCTAAGATGATAGCAGACGAGAGACATGTACGGGGCATGTCCAAACGAGAGTTTTATTGTCTTCGTCCTGGGCGGCACATCCACTCAATAAAATCACGTGATCGGAAGGTGCTGGACGTCAACCCCCCCACCCCTCCACCGCCATAAAAACGTGGCATCTCATGACGCTCCTGAATAGCTTGAGGATCGAATTGGTAATCCACCCCCTGCCCCCAAACAACAAGAAAAGTTAAATGACCAGGAAGCAGATTAATATTATTAATATAGGTCCCCTCCTCGCCAGTGAAACAACTCTGCCCCTGGATATCATTATCTGTAGCTTTAATCCTGGGATACCACTAAACACAATCTCTGGGCATTGATGTTCCCGCCTGGTCCCACATTTCCATTGTTTGTGTTCATGACGGACCGCCCAATAGATAGTTTACCTCACTGCCCAGTGGATAGTTCAACAGAATGCCCAGTGGATAGTTCAAAACTGACTGCCCATTGAATAATTCAACTGACTGACCATTGGATAACTCACCACACTTCTGACAAGATGCTCCCTCCTAGAAGACGCGTCCATTTTGCTGACGAGAACGTTTACCATGTAAACTGGTTTGTTTGAGAGAACTTATTTAATGTTAGCTGTCTTCTTTTTATGGAAGTACTGAAAAGTTGGCTGTCTTGTTTGACGGAAGTTCCCATAAAGTTAACTGTCTTGTTTGAAGGTAGTTCTGAAAGGTTAACTACCTTGTTTGCCGGAATTTCTGAAATGTTGACCCTCCCGTTTGCCGGAAATTCCATAATGTTAACTGCCTTGTTTGACGGAAGTTCTGAAATGTTAACTATCTTGTTTGACGGAAGTTCTGAAATGTTAACTATCTTGTTTGACGGAAGTTCTGAAATGTTAACTATCTTGTTTGCCGGAAGTTCCGTTAAATTAACTTTCTTTATTCACAGAACATGTACAATTTCACCTTATTTATTTCGGCTCTGATAGCGAAAAGGATGTTTTCAATATTTATTCTGTGTGTTCTACTGACGACTGTCTTAATTAAACGAGCCATTCATTTGCCGACTATTTTTGACTGTCTCAAACATGCCATTAATTTGCCGGCTTTGCCTAAATTAGCCGGGAGAAAAGGGACAATAAACAGAGAAATTAATACAGAGGAGCAGGGGCTTCGATTTTTTAAACAACGTTAATTGAGGTTACCAGAACCGTTACAAACATTTAACCTTATTCATATTTACGTACACTGAACATTTTTTGTAGTTATCAGTAATATGGAGTGATACGTGTCAATTACGTCAAATTAAAATACGCTTTAACATCCCTCATGTAATTAAATGATGATTACATCACCACTCATGTACACAAACGGTTGATTACATCATCACTCATGTACACTAAATGTTGATTACATCATCACTCATGTACACTAAATGTTGATAACATCACCACTCATGTACACTAACTGTTGATTACATCATCACTCAAGTACACTAAATGTTGATTGCATCATCTCTCATGTAGACTAAATGTTGATAACATCACCTCTCATGTACACTAAATGTTGATTACATCACCACTCATTTACACTAAATGTTGATTACATCACCACTCATGTACACTAAATGTTGATTATATCACCACTCACTTACACAAAATGTTGATTACATCACCACTCATGTACACTAAATGTTGATTACACCATCACTCATGTACACTAAATGTTGATTACATCACCACTCATGTACACTAAATGTTGATTACACCATCACTCATGTACACTAAATGTTGATTACATCGTCACTCATGTACACTAAATGTTGATAACATCACCTCTAGTGTGCACCAAATGTTGCGACCTTCTTCACAAGGACTTTCTTCTCTTTTAGTACTATCAAGATGAAGAATCTTGCTGAAAACAAAATAATTAAATATGTGTTGTTATTTATATTATATTTCGTTCTGATAGCCGTGGAATGTGTTCTGTCGATTCTTATTCTGCTATTTTTTGGTTTGGAAATAATGGTGTTTTGAGATGTTTGGTCATGTTGACCCAATGAGACGCTTTAGTCCTGACCTCTGACCTCATGTGCCCTATCCCTAATGAGACGCTTTAGTCCTGACCTCTGTCTTTATGTGCCCTATCCCTAATGAGACGCTTTAGTGCTGACCTCTGACCTCTGTCTTTATGTGCCCTATCCCTAATGAGACGCTTTAGTCCTGACCTCTGACCTCTGTCTTAATTTTCTGTAATTCTGTCATTATGCTGCTAGTTTTTGAGTTGTAGTTTTCAGAGATTATAGAAGCTTCCTGAAACAATGACTTGACATCACGTGACATTCCATCCACAGCTGCCCGAGGTCAAGGACGCCAAGTTGAGTCAGATCCTCACCCAGCAACGGAAGTTCCACCATCTTCAGAAGTTTGAGCTCCAGGCCAGTCCGGTCTCCAGCCCCCGATCGCGCAACTCATCATGTGTGTCACATGACACACACGTGACAGGTCAGTAGGCACAATATTAATGTTCGTCATTTTGTCCATGTTAGTCGAATTGATGGTCTAAAGTGATCCGAGGTGGGCAGAATACTTGTTGATATTGTGAAATAACTGGTGGTAAAGGGGAAATATATGGTGGTATAGGGGAAATATAAGGTGGTATATGAGAAATAACTTGTGCTATAGGGAAATTATACGGTGGTATAGGGGAAATAACTGGTGTTATAGGGAAAATATATGCTGGTACAGGGGAAATAACTGGTGTTATAGGGAAAATATATGGTGGTATAGGGGAAATAACTGGTGTTATAGGGAAAATATATGGTGGTATAGGGGAAATAACTGGTGTTGTAGGGGAAATAACTGGTGGTGTAGGGGAATAAGATGGTGGTATAGGGTAAATAAATGGTGGTGTAGGGGAAATAACTGGTGGTGAAGAGACATAACTGGTGGTATATAAGAAATTGGTGTTATAGGGGAAATAACTGGTGGTGTATGGGAAATAACTGGTAGTGTAGGAGACATAACTGGTGGTATAAGAGAAATAGGTGGTATAGGGGAAATTACTGGTGTTATAGGGGAAATACTGGTGTTATAGGGGAAATAACTGGTGGTATAGGGGAAATAACTGGTGGTGAAGGGGAAATAACTGGTGGTGTAGGGGAAATAACTGGTGGTATAAGAGAAATTGGTGGTATAGGGGAAATTACTGGTATTATAGGGGAAATAACTGGTGATATAGGGGAAATAACTGGTGATATATGAGAAATAACTGGTGGTATAAGGGAAATAATGGTGATATAGTTGAAATAACTGGTGGTATTGGGGACATAACTGGTGTTATAGGGGAAATAACTGGTGGTATAGGGGAAATTACTTGTGCTATAGGGGAAATAACTGGTGGTATAGGGGAAATAACTGGTGGAATAGGGGAAATAACTGGTGGTATAGCGGAAATAACTGGTGGTATAGGGCTTTATGAACTGTGATGTTATTTAGTTTATTACACATCTAGGATCCCTTCAGAGCGCTGGTTATTTCCCTTCTACCACCAGTTATTTCTCCTATATTTAATAGGACCACAACATGTAATGACATTTGTGAAAGAGCTATATTGTATGAAATGGTTGATGTTACCCTCATATGTTTAACATTTTTAGATCATGTTGGGCTCCTATAAAATGTTTGTTGTATCGTATCACACAGATGACACGATCGCAGGACTAGACTCATCGCTGCTGTCAGTGAACTCTGACCATTCGGACAGGAGACAAGTTTGGGCAGGTGAGGGATTATTAATTTTGTTTACCTGTGTCAATCAGACCACCTGACAGGTAGATATTAAAATCCTGGTTTTGACCACTCCCTCCCTCCCATCCATGTACCCACACAGATTAAAATGAAAATGAACAAAATTATGGCCACTAATCTGTAGGATTGTTTTGTGTCATTGGGCTCTATATTATATTAAAATACTGGCTCTGATTTCTGCCCTCAGCTCCAGCTGATGTCCAGCCAGAGAGGAGTGGACATGAGGACAGACAGCCTGTCCACTCTGATGACCTCAGACTACAGGACATCTCCAATGGTAGGGTCATCTCCAATGGTAGGGTCATCTCCAATGGTAGGGTCATCTCCAATGGTAGGGTCATCTCCAACGGTAGGGTCATCTCCAACGGTAGGGTCATCTCCAACGGTAGGGTCATCTCCAACGGTAGGGTCATCTCAGGTCTTACAGGCATTCAATGTTTCTTGGGGATGTACGTTGTTAGAGGGACACAAGTTACAACTATGTTACACGTGTGTTAGATCACTTGAGATTCTACCATTATTTTATTCTGTATCAAAGACAACACATGGCCCCAGAAGCACTACTCGCCAAGATTTCTCAGATTTAATACAAATACAAGTACAAGTACAAATACAAGTACAAATACAAAAAAGTACAAATACAAGTACAAATAGAAATAGAAATTTCTTGTTTCCTTACTGTTTTCTTATCTCTGGTACAACTGTCAACATTGATGTCTGACCTGATCACTTGTATACAGTCTTGTTGTGTTGTTGGTTTTATTGTTGTATACAGTCTTGTTGTGTTGTTTTCGTATACAGGTTTGTTGTGTTGTTGGTTTTATTGTTGCATACAGTCTTGTTGTGCTGTTGGTTTTATTGTTTTATACAAAAGAGTTTAGTAAGTTTGCTGTTAAAATTTGATGGATCCAAAAGCCTTTACTTTGATGTTTCTAACTTTGAATGACAATGGATTTATTATTGGTTTATTATTGGTTTATTATTGATTTATTATTGATTTATTATTGGTTTATTATTGATTTATTATTGATTTATTATTGATTTATTATTGGTTTATTATTGGTTTATTATTGGTTTATTATTGATTTATTATTGGTTTATTATTGGTTTATTATTGGTTTATTATTGGTTTATTATTGATTTATTATTGGTTTATTATTGGTTTATTATTGATTTATTATTGGTTTATTATTGATTTATTATTGGTTTATTATTGATTTATTATTGGTTTATTATTGGTTTATTATTGATTTATCATTGGTTTATTATTGGTTTATTATTGATTTATCATTGGTTTATTATTGATTTATTATTGGTTTATTATTGATTTATTATTGGTTTATTATTGATTTATCATTGGTTTATTATTGATTTATTATTGGTTTATTATTGGTTTATTATTGGTTTATTATTGATTTATTATTGGTTTATTATTGATTTATTTTGAAAGAAAGAAAAAACAATCACTAAAATGTCTGCCACAAACATTTTATCATCATGGCAAAAGGAGAGATTGGGGTGGGAAGGGGAGTGCAGTCTATTCTGAGGGTGGCATATTTAGATGCTTGGTCTGGTTAGTCTGCAGTATTCATAAGTAATCTTTCTTAAATAAACAAAAAATTGTTTTTAATGAGTAAAGAATATAATAATAAATATACATGTTCGCACTATTTCTACTTGTTCATAGTTTAAAAATAAATAACACACAGTCTCAACTTGCACACATACACACTCTCACATGCACACATACACACTCTCACATGCACACATACACACTCTCACATGCACACATACACACTCTCACATGCACACATACACACTCTCACATGCACACAACACATACACACTCTCACATGCACACATACATACTCTCACATGCACACATACACACTCTCACATGCACACATACACACTCTCACATGCACACATACACACTCTCACATGCACACATACACACTCTCACACTCTCACATGCACACATACACACTCTCACATGCACACATACACACTCTCACACTCTCACATGTACACATACACACTCTCACATGCACACACACACAGCTTTTCATTGCCAGGTAGCAGACAAACAATCTTCTTAAATGAAATTAAAGATCCAGAACAAACATTTGGTGACCAAACATCCCCCACACCCCAGAATTGCTCATTAGTGTCAGTGATAGAAGTTTCAGCCAACAACTGATTGGGGTCAGGAACTAAAGGGATCAGGCATGAAATAAATAAATTGGGGTCAGGAACTAAAGGGATCATGCATGAAATAAATAAATTGGGGTCAGGAACTAAAGGGATCAGGCATGAACTAAAAAAATTTGGGGTCAGGAACTACAGGGAACAGACATGAAATAAATAAATTGGGGTCAGGAACTAAAGGGATCAGGCATGAAATAAATAAATTGGGGTCAGCAACTAAAGGGATCAGGCATGAACTAAATAAATTGGGGTCAGGAACTAAAGGGATCAGGCATGAAATAAATAAATTGGGGTCAGTAACTAAAGGGAACAGGCATGAACTAAAAAAATTTGGGGTCAGGAACTACAGGGAACAGGCATGAAATAAATAAATTAGGGTAAGGAACTACAGGGAACAGACATGAAATAAATAAATTGGGGTCAGGAACTAAAGGGATCAGGCATGAACTAAATACATTGGGATCAGAAACTACAGGGATCAGGCATGAACTAAATAAATTGGGGTCAGGAACTAAAGGGATCAGGCATGAACTAAATATATTGGGGTCAGGAGCTACAGGGATCAGGCATGAACTAAATATATTGGGGTCAGGAACTAAAGGGATCAGGCATGAAATAAATAATTTGGGGTCAGGAACTACAGGGAACAGGCCTGAAAAACAATTATCCACGGAATGTGTAAGATAAATCCACACCTTAGCCTCGAGGCAAGGTGTCAGGCAGTGCGTTGTCGTGGATGTCATCCGGGATTGAAATATTATCTCACTGTTAATTCTGCCAGCTTAGATAAGGTTCAACTCCCCCTGTGCACACACACACAGACTTAGACCCCCTATCGGCTCCATGACAAGAAAATGTCTTTTTAATGCCAATGATGTTCTATTTTGGTCCGGAGTTCTTGTTGTCTGTGTTCCACTGATTGGTTTTCTGGAATAAATGCTTTGAGATTTAATTAGATTAAGGTTTTTTGTCTCCAGCATAGAAATCATGTGACTTTTTTGTTTTGTCAACCAACTATCAGCTATTTTAATCTTTTTAGGGGGGGGGGGGGTATCAGGAAGTGTAGAATAGATTTATAAGATTATAAAGAATACAAGAGCAGCATTTATGGGGGTGGTGGGGGTATCAGGAAGTGGAGAGTAGATTTATAAGATTATAAAGAAAGAGGAGCAGCATTTATAGGGGGTATCAGGAAGTGTAGATTTATAAAAGTATAAAGTATAAAGAAAGAGGAGCAGCATATATGGGGGGTGGGTGTATTAGGAAGTGTAGAGTAGAGTTATAAAGGTATAAAGAATACTGGAGCAGCATTTATGGGGGTGGGTTGGGGTATCAGGAAGTGTAGATTTATAAAAGTATAAAGAATACAGGAGTAGCATTTATCACAAACTGTCTGATATTATCCTTTTTATTTCAGACTGCGACCAAAGAAGCAGTGTAAGCCTTTTGGAGTCTGAATCTATTTACCTCCCCTTTGATATCCCCGCAAGTCCTGTCGCCATACGCAGACCATTGACCGCCCCAGAACAAGAAACAGAACTCTTTGTCAGAGTGTCATCAGACCCTAGTCTTCATGTGTCAGACCCGAAGCGGCACCTGACCCGACCTTACACTGCCACCGACTCAAGACATCCCACATTCACAAAATACGATTCCTTGGAGCAGAGACCCATCCGTCCCTTAAATCAGCATGTGGCAAAAGGCAACGTCAAGCCGGCGTTTGAGGTGGCCAGGCCACTGACATCCAGTTCTGAGCCTTCCGTCAGCACACACAAAGACACTTCCATTCCCACTGCTTGTAGCCAGGATTATGAATCCAGCAGTGAGCAGACGGCTAGCGAATCGGAAGCCTTACCTCAAAAGCCTGACCTCAATCCCAGCACGCAGCCCAAACTCCCAAACAGCCTACAGCCTGTGTCCACCAACAGCCTACAGCCTGTTACCATTCATGCACCCAAAGATAAACTCAACCACATAAAAACTATAGCTGGAAATAAGAGAGCCGCCAATACAACCAATGCTGCGGCCAGTTTGTCTGGCAGAAATTTGGCGATGAAGACCGCCACAGCTGCCAGCATGGCTGCTTCGGCCATGTTGAGGAATCGGCTGCCGAAAACCAATCTGCCGACTGTTGATGATGTGAAAATGAATTCAGCTAATGTGCAAGATTCAGTGGCAGACCACCGTGGGGGTGGAGACAGTAAGCAAATGAAAGGGAGGCTAAACATGGAAAAAATAGAACTGTCAAAAGACGGGAGGTCACTCCTAGGGGGAAGGGATTCTGGCTTAGTATCTCTGCCGAATGGTGATGTCATCACTTCAGATCAACAGATCGGTAGGACATTCTTTAGGGTCTATGATCAAGGCTGAAACAATTTTGCTTATAGCTAATTCTATCAATCGTATATTTCTTCCTCTTCTGACTTTGATCAATGTAGTGATCATTCTTACTTTGGTTTAAGCCAAACCATCAATTTAATCCTTAGCTATAAAAACCATGACTTCAATCCAGAGCTAAATAAACCATCATTTCAATCCTTAGCTAAATAAACCATCAAATCAATCCTTAGCTAAATAAACTATGTCTTCAATCCTTAGCTAAATAAACCAACAATTCAATCCTTAGCTATAAAAACCATGACTTCAATCCAGAGCTAAATAAACCATCATTTCAATCCTTAGCTAAATAAACCATCAATTCAATCCTTAGCTAAATAAACCATGACTTCAATCCTTAGCTAAATAAACCACCAAATCAATCCTTAGCTAAATAAACTATGTCTTCAATCCTTAGCTAAATAAACCATCAATTCAATCCTTAGCTATAAAAACCATGACTTCAATCCAGAGCTAAATAAACCATCATTTCAATCCTTAGCTAAATAAACCATGACTTCAATCCTTAGCTAAATAAACCATGACTTCAATTCTTAGCTATATAAACCATGACTTCAATCCATAGCTAAATAAACTATCTCTTCAAACCTTAGCTAATTAAACCATGACTTCAATCCTTAGCTAAACAAACCATGACCTCAATCCTTAGCTAAATAAACCATGACTTCAATCCTTAGCTAAATAAACAATGTCTTCAATCCTTAGCTAAATAAACTATGTCTTCAATCCATAGTTAAATAAGTATGTCTTCAATCCTTAGCTAAATAAATCATCAATTCAATCCTTAGCTAAATAAACCATGACTTCAATCCTTAGCTAAATAAACCATCAATTCAATCCTTAGCTAAATAAACCATGTCTTTAATCCTTAGCTAAATAAATCATAACTTCAATCCTTAGCTAAATAAACCATGACTTCAATTCTTAGCTAAATAAACCATGTCTTCAATCTTTAGCT
>MUZC01001033.1:27698-42750 GCA_002072015.1 Radix auricularia
TATATATATATATATATATATATATATATATATGTTAGTTCAGATCCATTCATTTTACAAATCGTTAAAGCTTTCATACTTTATGTACATCTAATATCGGCAAAAACGAAATTAATTGCCCATAGGTGCAATCGGTGCAAGAAATTAACTTTAAAATACATGTTTATTTCGTTCTAATTCATCATAGATATCTTTTTAAATATCTTTCAAGCTTATGTAAAATCAAAATTGGAATTAATTCTTAAATGCTTACGAAAAAAAAGATTTTAGTTTAGGCCCCGGTTGCCAGAGGAATGACATTAGGAGTTCAACGCTGTATGGTAATTTAATATCGTCTTTAAAGTATGTAAGTACCAAGTTTGGTCAAGATCCATTCATTATCCAAGTAGCTAAACGTTAAACTAATTTTTCTATTGCTCATATTAGGAAAAAACATTTTGGGCCTCCGGCCCCCCTACTCCCCCCATGAGTGTCACTGTTAAAATATGACTTGTGGATTTATAATTATAAAATAATTTGAATATATTTCAGGAAGTTTTATAATTTGTATTTATCAAACAAGGATAAGTTACTTGTGATTTTGAAGAAAACTGGGCGCCTTACAACCCCTAGTCTTTAAGAATTTCAATTTTCGGGTTCCCAACGCTTACTGAATCCTACGTTGCCGCTGCGCACTACGAGTGTTTTGCTAGAGCCTAGAATGTTATAAGCAGTAGAAGTGATTCTTATCCAGTTGCGTAGCGAAGGGGCTCAAGGGGGTAAATGCCCCGGGCGGCATTTGGCGGGGGGGGGGCAAATTCCTAGTCGTTGATTAGTTTCTAGCAAGAAAATTTTACAAGAAGGTGGAAATTAAATGGGAATAAAATACAAACCAAAAGTACAAAAAATAAAGAAACTATCCAAATGTATGTGGACGTAATTCTTTTAAAACTTCTAACTCCTTATTGACTATAAATTCTTCTGATACTAATGCTACAGTACTGAAGAACAAGAGGCTTAATTCTTATGAGAACTTGACAATGATTTGGTGGTAACTTAGTTGATTTTTCAAATTTGAAATCTACTATTGTTTATACAACAATTACGGGCGCCTGATTCCTATTAATTAATGTTAAGCATGAACCAATCGAATGGTCTGCGTGGCCCATTATTTTTTTTATATTTTATTGTATTTTTTATTTTTTTAGGGGGCTCGGGGGAGGCGAGCAAAGTTTTCGTTGTTAATAAGCTTCTAAAGTTTTTTAAAAAATAACTTAAATTTTGATTTTAAAAAAGAAAAGCAAAGATACACACACAAAAAGATACTATATTAAAATACGTGAACTTTTCTAATGCCAAGCTTTCAAACTCCTTATTTAATCAAAATATATCTGATTCTGTCACAGAGCTTAAAAACATAGGGCGAAAGTAGTGTACGCACATGACACTAATATGCTGGTACCTCTATTTGATGCAAGTTTGATTTTAACGCATGTTAACTATTAGGAAAAAAATGTATGCGTACTTTAAAAAACTGTTTATTTTTCCGAAGCATCATTATCTTAATTTTTAATGTCTTTGGTTTTGCTTCATAAACAAAACAATAAACTTAATTACTTGCCTAATGGAACAAAAACTTGGCATACATAATTTCAAAATGTATCACACATGAGTAAGTGCTCAACATTACCAAAGTTGTTTGCATTAAGTAATCGTAAATCGGATTTTAAAAAATAGACTAATAATTTAAAAAAAAAACAATACGTTGCTGTAAAAGAAAACAAAACAATTAGGCAAAAAGTTCTTGTTAGAATTATTGTTTGATCTTGGCAAATTTGAATGTTGCTTTTTTGATGTCACAGAGAGGACAATACTGTTGAAAAAAAAGAAAAGAAATATTCTTTAACTAACGCATTTGCATTAAAAGTACAATGGAGCGCTCCGAGAAACGTGTGAAAATGGTAATAAAACGTGTCATCTCAAATTCAAATTGAGCTTATAGCAATTTTAGGAGATATAATTCACGAAAAACATCTTTCATAAACAAGGCACCAAATTTTGTTCAAGGTATTCGATAGCTTTTCATATAGTTCATATAAGGATCAAGCAAGTCCATTTGAGGGATATAGTAAAGATTGAAAAAAAATGTAGACGATGTAAACTCTTTCAAAGATTTCACAAAAGCAAAAGTGAATCTGCATACGAAATATCTTAAATGATTTTTATATAATTGATGCTCTTAAAATTATGGAGTGCAGCAGTCTGATTTGTGTTTATGGAGGAGTTCAAGAAAGACGCAAAACCTGAATGTCAAATCTCGCACAAACAGTTCATTAAACCTTTTTTTTTTTTTTCTTTTCTTTTTTTTTCACAAAGCACTCCAACGGAAACGAACTTTTTAGTGCACTAGAACGTTGTTGAAACATTAGTTTCTATATCCATATACCTTTGGGAATATCTAACTGCTTCCAGAAGCAAGACATTAAAAAAAGACTTCAGGATACAAAATAGTGTACAAAATCTATAGATAAACTGACAGAGGCAGACAAAATCTCAGCACATAAACAGATGCAGGAACTTTGTTAGTAGCAATTAAATCTTTTAACTTTCGAATTTATTTTTGACATTTGGAAACATGTAGTGTATGAAGTCAATGATGCCCGAAATTATTTACAAACGTATTGTGCTAAAAACATTTTGTAGAGGGTACTCACAGATACACTAATAGAGTATATACACTTAAAGGATGCGTTGCCATTTGCTAAAATTGTATGAGGAGACCTCATCCTTTTAATCGAAACTTCCAATCAAAGAACGAGTGAGCTAATTGTTTGTTATTGAAGCGAATATATAGCCATATTATGTAGAGAAACATTTGAGAAGAAAATTGTATTCTTCATAAGATGAGATTACTGTAGAAATTATTATCAGGTTTTGGCAGTTACGAAGACATTTATGATGTTCGTACAACATACTTCGAAAAATTGCCTTCGAATTAGAGTATCTAAAATATCTTATATGACATTGTCAAGAAAAGACTCTTTTTAACTCACGAGTATTCAAAAAAAAACACAAAGAAAAAAAAAGAAAGAAATATCAGTTGATTTATTCAAGATTATTAAAATATTTATGCTCGATGTTATCGTATCTAAAATAGCTATCATTATTGGAAATTTGTTTAGAACTGTCTTAATGCGAGGCTTTAAAGTGGCGTCTACAAAATAAAGTTAATGAAAAATTAGTTACGATCGAATATATAGTCTAATCTATAGCTATTTTTGTTAATGAGCATGGCATGGCTTACAAAATTGATACCTGAAAGTTTTGGCCATGAGGAAAAATAGAAAATTGCAAATTTATTAAAGAAATTGATGCTTTTCTTTTTATTTATAGCATTAAAAAGTAACAACTCCTTATTATAACTTTATAATACATACTGGGTTTTTTCCTAATAGCTTATTACATAACTTTTTTTGGGGGGTGGGGGCGGCAAATTTGGGTTTTGCCCCGGGCGGACACACCCTGCTGTTCTTATCCTAACTAAGCAGAATGAACATCCATCATAAACTTAAAATCTTTTGATTATATTTATTGGTAAAACAACAAATTTATCAAAATGTACATGTCTTTCTATAAATTTTTGATTCTGAAAACCACATAAGCTATTAAATAAAAATTCATAACAACTCAAACACATTTAAATACTACTTCCACATGAAAGAAATATTTTGCACAATTATCTGGAGTAATTTTTGTATTTAAAAAATTGAAACACAAGAGATATTAATGCGTTTTGAAATACAGTGGAGCAGTATTTAATAATTTATATGGAAATTCAAAACTATAACTTAAACTTTTAAATGTGTGGTCATTCTTTAGAAGTCTTAAGCAGGGAAAATCAAAGAAAATCCGTCAATTTCTTGATGCCAATTTTTAAAAATGTTAAGTTTGAAATATTTTTCAAACAAATTTTAACCACAAAGCAAATGCTGTTTTCATTTTACTCTATTGTGTACGTGAGCATGTCAAAGAGTGAGAGTGTGTGCGTGGGCATGTATAAGTGTGCGAGTGTGTGCGTGTATGTGTGTGCATAAGTATACGTGTCTGCGAGTGTGTGTGGGGGTAGGTGGGCGCGTGTGCTTCTGTTACATCTATGTCTGCAAATATTGTGCCTCTAACGCGACTTCCATTATATATATATTTTTTTAAAACCATTCATATGTGTTTGAAAATTAGATCTTGACACAGCTTTCTTTAGTTTATTGATTTTACAAAATGTGTATAATATTTTCTGTTTTAATATCAATATAATAGTGTAATTGTACTAATTTACATTATATTGCATGCTTATATGATGATGTCTATACTGAAATACGTCAATTTGACATTTTGAATTTTAGTTAAACAAAATCAAATGCTAATAATATATAACCTTATCTGTAACAGTCGCTCCTTCTATATAGAAGATTATTGCAACTTACGTTTATCTATAGTTTGTGTCTAGCCCTGCACTCTAATTAAAGTTTTAAATGATGATAAAGTGTTGGTTCTCCTGGTTTCCTCAGGCAACCCATTTCACGCCCGAATTCCGGACGGGAAAAAAGAAATATTGTGTTTGTTCTTGCATACAAAATAAGAAAGGTATTTTTATTCTATGTTAATTTGAGGATTGTATTTAGTTATCTTTGTGTTGTATTTCTAAATTATAATTAATTGCTTTGTGTATAATTACTAATTTACTCTTGGTTCTTCTATCCTCTAGTGTTTCATGGTTTAATGATTTAACTAATAGTGTTACTCTTGTCAGTTTTGAATAGTCTCCAGTAATGAATCTTGCAGCTCCTTTTTGATTTTTTTCTAGTTTATCAATGTTTTTTTTGGTGGATGGGTCCCATACAGAAGATGCATATTCTAGTATAGGTCTCACCAGGGTGAGGTAGCATTTTAGTCTTATATCTTTATTACATTTGTAAAAGTTTCTTTTTTAAAAACCTAAGGTTTTTTTAATAACTTCATTGACATAAGGATTTTATGATAGTTTCTCATTTATAATGACTCCTAAGTATTTTGCATCTTTAGTTTGGGTTAGTTCTTTTCCAGAAAGTAAATACAGTGAATTGATTTGTTTCCTTTTCTTTATTATTCTTAGCAATTGAAACTTTTCTGGGTGGAAAGACATACTCCAGTTAGTTTGCCATTTTATTAATTAATCCAAATATTTTTGTAAAATGTTGTTATCTTGTTCTGATTTAATTGTTTTAAAATATACAATCATCAGCAAATAACCTAACTTTTGTTCCTGTTGAGATGTTGTTGGGTAAATCGTTTATATAAATTTTAAAAAGTAAGGGACGCAGCACAGTACCTTGTGGAACTCCTGAGTTAACCTTAATTGATGCAGATTTAGATAAATTTATTATTACAGTTTACTCCCTACCCAAAAGGGAGTCTTGGATCCAGTGATGTAAGGGACCTAAGATTCCAACGTATTTAAGATTTTTAAGTAAACTAATGTGGTGAACTTTGTCAAATACCTTTGAGATGTCGAGTAATATTGTTTCTATCTGATCATTTTTGTCTAAGCCTTTTGATCGTTCATCTATTAGACCTATTAATTGTGTTTCACATGATCAGTTGTTTTTTTCTAAGGCTGTGTTGATGTGGCCATAGGACAATATATTTGTCAAGGTGGTTAATTATTCTACTATATATTATATGTTCTAGTAATTAACATGTGATAATAGTAAGTGAAATGAAACAGGTCTGTACTTACCGGGGTCAGACTTAACACCTTTCTTAAACCCTGGTTTAGAGAGGATTGAAAAAGGACCACAAGGACTGGGGATAGTTCATTGCTTAATTCTTTTAGTAATCTATGTTCTATGGGTTAGTTAGGAAGCACAAGAAGCAAAACCAGTTTAATAAAAGTTAAAACGTATTTTTCTTGGTATGTTTTTTTAATTAAAAAAAAACTCTATATGAGCTTTCATATTAGACAAGATTGTAACACATGTACAAACTAAACACAAATTAAATAAGCGGGACATGCTGCACTTGATTGCATGAAGATAAATGTATCCATAGCAAAAGTGTGGGTTTTGCATTAGCTGTATGAAGAAAGTGATAAATAGTACACAAGATTGCAAATACTGGTTATGTCGGAGATGATTGAATTTACATTTGCGCAGTAGACTATATAGTAATAATGTAATCATTTAGCAATATATATATATATATANTATATATAATCATCGAAATACATGTTTTTGACATCAATATACAATCATATACATTTTTTAAAAAATATATTATACTTTAGTGACACAAGTATCTATTTATTTGATTTTTCCGGTTTCGTTACTTCGTTACAACATGAAGAAAAAGACGGGAAGTCATTTAATATGACGTAAATAATGTTAAATTAGACGATGAATCTCTCAACATTTTTAAAATATAATCTATATCTATATAAAGATCTAATGATTTTATATTAAGATTCAAATGAAAAGAAAGCTCTTGTGAATTAGAGTTATGAAATTATAACAGACTTTTGTTATTCTAGTACATGATTTAAATAAAACAATGCGTTATAAAGTTTAAACATAAAAATTGATAGACATCATTAAAATTCATATTTTATTTTCTCGACTCGCCATGTCGTTATTTAATGTAGAAGAAGGTTGTTGTCTCTCTATCCCACTTTCGTATTGCGTTTATAATATAAATTATATTCATCTCTACATTTTTAATGGAAATATAAGACTCAAAAAGGAAATACTGTCTCATTTTGATCACCCTTATCTCGTAGTGAAGACGGATATTACAGTATTACACTCGTCATCTCTTAATTAGACTCTCAAATTTGAATTGTTATAAAAAAAATCCTATCCATACTAAATTAAAAACGAAGTGATTGTTTGCACGGTTTTGGCCGTTGGGATAATTTCAAATATTATTTGCACGGGTCGTCAGCGCATGCTTACTCTAGCGGCAGATCACACTGAAGAACAAAATAATCGCCGATTTCACTCGATTAAGGCTAAAATGAGTAGTTTATATGTTAATAGTACTATAGTACTAATATTATATGTTGATGGTACTAATAATAATAACAATTTTATGATAACTGAAATTTTCAAGCAGGCCTGCAATAAAAATTAGTTGTTGTCAAATAAATGATAGCTACATATAATTATAATCTTAAAATAACATTCTCGTTCATCAGCTTCTCCAGCTGAATGGCTAGTCTAATGGGTAGACTAATTTAATGGTAAAGGGATCGATCCTGCTGCAGTCTTACTTTTTTTAAAATTTTATTTATTTTACAATCATGGTGAAGATGCTTGCGAACACTCAAGCAGGCTAATTTCCAGATAAATCTTTAATCCCCTCACCCCATGACTGTGTTATCTATTCTGATATTCTGTTAGTCACTGTCTTTGTAACGCCTATACTCGGTCTTACAGAACAGAGACAGATTATAGACTCACTTTTACTTTTTAATTTTTATGCTATATCTTTATGAAGTCTTTAACTTTTGCATACTTTAAAATACAAAGTTGAGTGCACTGGAACAGTTAATAATAGTTTTATAACAGCTAAATCCATAGTCCATAAAATTAATAATTAATTAATCAATGATTAATCATTAATTATTAATTAATAACAAACGGTATGCAGGTCCGCTAAGACTCAGATTCTTGCTTAAAAAATGATACTATTACTATCAGTAATAACAATATAAGTTATAAGATTCCGGTAAAAGTAATTCGAAAGACGGTTAAACGCTTGGCAATAATTTTAGATATTTTTTTTTCAAAAGCTAATATTTATCTTCATAGCTTGTAGCCACTGAGTCACAGTGACACTGTCTGTCAGTGGCAGTAACTAAATTTTGTCGTAAAATGATGTCAAACCATGTCAATAAAGCTTGCCAATTAAAAATTAAACGACGAAACAACCAAAAACAAACAAACAAAAAGAATAAGAAAAGGCGGCAAACAAAATAACCGCTGAAATTCTTTTGGTTATTAAAAAGTTGAAAATATAATTGAATTGTAATAATTGTTATGGATAATTTTACATTTATTTTATTATTTATTTTACTACAATATGCGTTACGCTCTTAGATCCTTGTAACCAAAAGTACAAGTAATGTAGTGGAGGCTACAGTGAAAAATTTATGCACATATTTGTCATCATTCGTTATAAACATCAAACTGGCAAGTAAAAAAAAATCGCGGTGGTCGAGTGGTAGCGCGCTCGACTTTCGTACCGAGGGTCACGAATTCGAATCCACGCGAAGGCGAGGATTTGTTCCCGGGGCCTGAGGAGTCCCCGAGTCACCCAGCTCTGAATGGGTACCTAACTAGACAATAGTTAGGCGCCTGGGGTAATGCGTGGAACCCCTATAGCCGTGGCCTGTGACCGCTGCATCACTTGGCAACAGATCATCTCTCATGGTCTGTGGACGCAATTATCTTCTGCATAGAAGGAGCGTCTGTATATCTAAGATAAGATAAGATAAGATAAGATAGTTAGTTGCTTGGTGAAGTACTTCATCATATTGTAAAACATTTATGTGGAATTATTACAAAGCCAACTTAAAAAACACAATTCAGGCCTCCTTAAAAAAACAAAGACATTATTATCAAATACAAAATTAAATTCATAAATAAATCAAACGCATATCTAATAAGGCTTCAAACTTAAAATGCCTCATGCCAATCTTTGTGACCTTCTTGATCCTTTACGGACTAGATATGTCCAGTTCTTTTCTGAAGAAATAGGAGATTGCATTTCAATCGGATTTTAAAGTAGAAAAGCATTTTTAAAGATAATTTTAATTCATATGTCAAAATATTAAATTTTTAAAAATTAATTGATTCCCTTTATTTTATTTAGGAAAGGGTAGTTTGATTTCCACTCTCTAAAACAGTGTTTCTTAAACTTTTTGGGTAACGACACACTAAGAATATTCGAGAACTTTAACGTCAAACAAAAATAATTTTAACTTATTTTCTTTAAAAAATATAACATTTTTTACATACTAATCTGATGTATATTACTGTTAAATATCAGTGTGATGGATGTGCCTGCTTAAGGTGACACATCATATTCCATCGGGGCTCTAAAGTTGACAAGCCAACGCGCAACTCATCATCAACTGTTAGGAGTCTGTCTCGTTTCTATGACTTGATTTCAGTTAATGCCAAAACGTCAGATTCACAGAACCAAGAAGATGAAAATGGCAACAGAGTTTTAACCGATTTCAAACTAAATAATGACTAAGGGAAAGACTTTCATAATTGCAAGCCAAAATTCATCTAAAGTCGTGTAGGAGAACGTTGTTTGATAGAATTGGTTATGTCCTAATTCGATCAGCTGCTCCTCCTCTTCGGTCGTCAAATTGACTTCTTCACTGACTAATATTTCAAGCAAACTACACCGCTAGAAAGTGTGAAAAAAGAAAATGGCGTACAAAGACGCCAACCAAATCTAACGTCACTGCCCACGCAAGACACACATTATTACTAATTTCGATGTTGATTTATTTAGCAAACATTTTCTTTTGCTTTGTTTTACAATTTCATAATAACTTTAGAGCTCAGAAACCTAGCAATTTTAAATATTTTTACTAAATCTCGCGACACACCTGGAAATTTCTCACGGCACACCAATGTGTCGCGACATTCAGATTGAGAAACACTGATTTAAAAGGAAAATTCGTTTCATTTTTCCGAGGGTTTGTTCTTTTTGAATAGGGATTGCGATCGAATTTCTTAAGGTTTAAGTTATAAAAAAGGATTCAAGATATGCTAGTATAATTTATAAAGATTTATATTTCAATATTGGATAAAGATACCTTATTGAAATATAAATCTTTATAAATTATAAATTATTAGTAGATAAAGATACCTTAATATTTTTAAAAGCTAGTTATGGGTAATTTTACTTTTCATTCAGTTTCAAAGATTTGAAATAATACATACCTAATAACCTTACACCACATACCGAATTTCAGCTTTTTTAATCTCCATTTATTGGTGTAAATGAGTTATCACAACTTTGTTTTTTGTGTCCTGTTTTACTGTTGAACTGATTAGCTATTTGTGATGAGATAAAAAGAATTTGTTAATTTTTTTTTAATGGGATATCAATCAATAAGCCTTCTAAAATAAGATTTTTATTTATTTTTTAAAAAATTAAAATTAAAGACTAATGCAAAACAAAGAGCATTGGTCTTTTAATTAATTTGATTTTACCAATTTGGGAGTTAAGAAATATGCTTTGTCAGTTCCAGAAATCCTTATTTCTTCATCATTTAGCTCAGGCAACTTTTTTAAAATCAAAAGTCACCTTCCATGTGCTTTCACATTATACTGTTGGTAATTATCTATATATAATATTATCTATAATCTCTCTATATAAAATGAAAGTATCTCTCTCTCTCTTACTCTCTCTCTCTCTCTCTCTTACTCTCTCTCTCTCTCTCTCTCTCTCTCTCTCTCTCTCTCTCTCTCGTGCGTGCAGGCATGCGCGTGTGTGTGTCTTATATGTTACAGACGCTCCTTCTGAAAAGAAGACTAGTTTTAAATTAGAGTGGAAAATACTTGTTGAGTTAGTTATGTTCTTCCAAAAGGCAACAACGTTTTGATGCACTCGTTTTGATTTCTTCGTGCTGCAGTTTGTGTCCGTTCTTTCCCATCTTTCTTTGCACTACAGATGATCAAGTCTGCGGTGTATGGTACGCCGCGGGGCGTATCTAGCTTATATTATATGAATATTCGTGGAGACGCTTGTGTGACCATAACGACCTTATGAAAGCGTTTTTAATTCTGATTAAAAAGTGTATACTCCCCATACCCATGATTCTGGCATTGGAAAAGTAATTAGAAATGTATAGTTTATTTTAATACTGATTTTACAGATTTTATCATCTTAATCTCAATTAAAATGAACTTTTGCTTAACTATAGTTTTATTATTATTATTATTATTCTAAAAATACAACTTTTCTCTTTGTTTCTTTTGATTACGTAGCTAAAATGTCAACAAATTTTTAAAAATGTCTCCCCCTCCCCTATTTCCAGTTAGCCCACGTGCTGAACTACTTTTTTCTGGCCGCCATGTTTGTCACTTCGCATAGCAATAAACATGGCGGACAGATAATGCTATATACTGCAGGAGTGTCAAATCTGGTTATACAGGCATTTTGGCACATTTAGTCAATTTAACCAAAGACCTTTTTTTTTTTTTTTTTTCAAAACTTATACTTGACCAGACATTTAACAAAAGAGAAAGCCCAATTGTGAAGCGTTGTGCAATATTGTGAAGAGAAGCACGTTCAGGTGCGCACACTAACAAACTAGAATTTTCATCAGTGGTCAATATACAAAAAAATCCATAAAATTGAAAATATAAATAATATCAAATCTTCAGTATTTTCTCGAAGATCAGGGTTGAGAAAAATGCGTTTGGAAACATTTGTCGTTAATTTTATAAACGTATGCACAATATCCATTTTCTCATATACAGATTAATATTTAAAGGAACTTAAACCATTTCTACAAGTAGATGTTCATCATCATCATCATTCCCGTGACTGTTGTGGTCGTTGTGGGGGAGCGCATGGACACATCAACATATAACGATCTCTTAGTTGCCTATCTTGAGCGCTGCCAGTGGTTCACTCAATCATCAATCCCATCCCTGTCCATTCCTTTATGTTGTCAAGCCAGCTTTTCCGTTGTCGCCCTCTTCACCAACCCCCTTCTACGATGCCTTGTAGGATAATTTTTGTAAGGGTATCATGTCGAAGTACATGACCGAACCATGCCATCTTGCGTCTCTTAATGGTTTCATAATCATTTCATGATTACCTGCAATAGAGTTAATTTTCCCCAAGACATAATCATTGGTCTTGTGTTCTAAATAGGAGATCTGGAGAATTTCCCTCATACAATTATCTTCAAATGCCTTCTGCTTGCTTTCCGTGGTTCCCATTAGTGTCCAGTTCTCACATCCACAAAGAACAATGGTTATAAGGAGACCTCTGTAAAGTCTGAGTTTGTTGGCAGGCTGTTGTTTTTTTTTCTCCATATGTTCGTTAACTTTGTCATTGCTGCCATTGCCGACCCAATTCTAACTCGAATTTCAGCTTCGCTGGTACCGTCTCTAGATATAACGGCTCCTAGATATTTAAAGTTATGTACCTCTTTCAGTTTTTGTTGGTTTACTACTATGTTTGTCATACTGCCATCCTATGAACCTGATCAGTCTGCAAGTTTGCTAGTGAGCTCCTGCAGTTCTTTACTGCTCCCAGCCAGAAGATCTATGTCATCAGCAAATCTTAGGTTGCATAGAGGACTTCCGCTTATAGAGATGGACGTATTTTCTGGCAGAATTTTGTTAGGGCTTTCGTTACTTCTGCTTGTCTATGTTTTAGCAATTCAGCAGGGATGTTACCAACTCCAGGCGACTTAACCCCTTTTAAGTTCCGTACTACATCCTCAACTTCGCTCAAAAGCACTGGTGGATCATTTATCTCTCTGTTCTGTTGATCTGGGTTGATTTTACAGTTGTACAGGTCGGTGCAATATTCTGCACTTTGTCCTAGTACTGCCATGTTATGAGTATGGAGCTGGCCTTTATTGTCTTCAATTATCGAAGCTGTCGCTTAGTGCGTTTTTGTGAGATTTTTTAATGCCTCATACGCTTTCTTAGTATTACTGGCAGCTATGCTTTCTTCCGCTGTACGGCATTGGTTATCTATCCAGTCCTCTTTGGCCTGCCTCATCGCCTTCCAGATCCTTGCATTAATCAACCTGTAAGGTGATAAGAGTTTTTGTTTTTCAATAACATTCTTCTTTCATCACATAGATCAAGGAACTTATTTTGTGAACAAATGCTGTTTCTTGCTTATCTTATCTTATATGTTACAGGCGCTCCTTCTGTACAGAAGATTATTGCGTCCTACGTATTTCTATGGTTTGTGTTTAGTCCTTTATTCTAACTAGAGTTTTAAAGGATGCTAAAGTGTTGGCTTTCCTGGTTTCTTCAGGCAACCCATTCCACGCCCGATTACCGGACGGAAAGAAAGAAAACTTGTATGTGTTTGTTCTTGCATATGGAATAAGAAAGGTGTTTTTATCTTTATGTCTATTTGAGAGCTGTATTAAGTTATCTTTGTGTTCTAATTCTAAATTAGAATTAATTGCCTTATGTATAATTACTAATTTACTCTTGGTTCTTCTATCCTCCAGTGTTTCAAGGTTTAATGATGTAACTAATAGTGTTACTCTTGTCAGTTTTGAATATTCTCCAGTAATAAATCTGGCAGCTCTTTTTTGGATTTATCTTATCTTATATGTTACAGACGCTCCTTCTGTACAGAAGATTATTGCGTCCTACGTATTTCTATGGTTTGTGTTTAGTCCTGTATTCTTACTAGAGTTTTAAAAGATGATAAAGTGGTGGCTTTCCTGGTTTCTTCAGGCAACCCATTCCACGCCCGAATACCGGACGGAAAGAAAGAAAACTTGTATGTGTTTGTTCTTGCATATGGAATAAGAAAAGTGTTTTTATCTTTATGTCTATTTGAGGGTTGTATTAGGTTATCTTTGTGTTGTATTTCTAAATTAGAATTAATTGCCTTATGTATAATTACTAATTTACTCTTGGTTCTTCTATCCTCTAGTGTTTCAAGGTTTAATGATTTAACTAACGGTGTTACTCTTGTCAGTTTTGAATATTCTCCAGTAATGAATCTGGCAGCTCTTTTTTGGATTTGTTCTAACTTATCAATATTTTCTTTGGTGGATGGGTCCCATACAGAAGATGCATATTCTAGTATAGGTCTCACCAGGGTGAGGTAGCATTTTAGTTTTATATCTTTGTTACATTTGTAAAAGTTTCTTTTTATAAAGCCTAAGGTTTTGTTTGATTTTTTAATAACTTCATTGACATGGGGATTCCAAGATAGTTTCTCATTTATTATGACTCCTAAGTATTTCGCATCTTTAGTTTGGGTTAGTTCTTTTCCATGAATGAAATATTTTGAATTTATTTGTTTCTTTTTCTTTGTTACTCTTAGCAGTTGACATTTTTCTGGGTGGAAGGACATACTCCAGTTAGTTTCCCATTTTATTAATTCATCTAAGTCTTTTTGTAAAATTTTGCTATCTTGTTCTGACTTGATTGTTCTATAGATTATACAATCATCAGCAAATAACCTAACTTTAGTTCCTGTTGAGATATTGTTGGGTAAGTCATTTATATAAATTAAAAATAGTAAGGGACCTAGGACAGTTCCTTGTGGAACTCCTGAGTTAACCTTTATTGGTGTAGATTTAGAACCATTAATTATTACAGTTTGCTCCCTACCCAATAGGAAATCTTGGATCCAGTGATGTAAGGGACCTGAGATTCCAAAGTATTTAAGTTTTTTGAGTAAACTAAGGTGGTGAACTTTGTCGAATGCTTTTGAGAAGTCTAGTAATATTGTATCTATTTGATCATTATTATCTAAGCCTTTTGATAGATCATCTATTAGGCCTATCAATTGTGTTTCACATGATCTGTTCTTTCTAAAGCCATGTTGGTGTGGGCATAGGGCATTATATTTGTCAAGGTGGTTAACTATTCTGCTATATATTATGTGTTCCAGTAATTTACATGTGATACTAGTAAGTGATACAGGTCTGTAATTACCAGGGTCTGACTTATCACCTTTCTTAAAGAGCGGCGTTACATAGGCTAATTTCCAATCCTCGGGCACTTTACCCTGGTTTAGAGAGGCTTGAAAAAGAACTACAAGGATTGGGGACAGTTCATTGCTTAATTCTTTTAATAACCTGGCAGGTAATTCATCTGGGCCAGTAGCTTTGTTTATTTTTAAGTTTTTTAGGAGTGAATGTATACCTATCTCATCTACAGTTATGTTACCTATTTCTTCCAATTTATTTAAATTTATTGAAATTTCCTTGTCGCCTGAGGCAGAAAATGATGATGCAAAATATTTGTTAAGGATATTAGCTTTATTTTCATTATCATTATAGGTTTTATTATTTGAG
>MUZC01001033.1:56794-94395 GCA_002072015.1 Radix auricularia
GGGAAAAAAGATTGAAATTAAGTGAATTGTTACGATTAGAAAAAATGTGCGGAAATATATAATAATTGACATAAAATTTATAAGAAGATCAATTTCTAACCATTTTCTTAAAAAAAGCAGCATTGTTCTTATGGTTTTATTCACGTTAAAGGAACATGTGCCTTTAAAACATGTAAACCATATTTTCTACTCTCCCCAAGCCACAATATTCACAAAAATTATCTGGCTAAAAATATCCTATTCGTCTTGAACTAATTTCATGCTTAGACTATAAATGAAATGGGTGTTTAGCGAGCTATTTCTAGGAACCAAAGAAATCCTGTGGAAAGATATTATTTTCATGTTTTGATTCACGTGAAAAGAAAGTGAACTTTGCCCGTTATCTTTTTGTAACTGTTAACGACATTTGCTATTCTGGTAGAGAATATACCATGCGTTATTAAAGGGGTTCGAGCATGGTGAAAGAAAGCCATCAATCGATCTGAATGGAAGGATGTGGTTGAGCAAGCTAGGGCCCTACAAGAGGTGTAGAGCCACGGATGATAATGATGTTGCTATATTAAAGCAGAAATACCAAAATTGATGGGTAATATTTAAACTAATAATATGTTTATTTTTCTCGACACACTTATCTTTGTTTTTATTAAGAAGAGTTTGATTTATCACAACCCTAATTTCTAGATCCGTTTATATTAATTTTTAAGGAGAATTTGAGACCCAAAACTAAATAAAGTTACTCTTATTGTGCCTACCCCGTAGCAAAGCACGGGTATTTTGCTCGTATTATTTATAGTACTAATATTTTTATGTTTACAGTACTAATACTAATTACAATTTAATGATTACTGTAATTTTAAAGTAGCTCTGCCATAAAAATTAATTTATGTGTAATCAATGATAATTATATATAATTTTAAATAATCGTGAGTTCACATAAGCTTCTCTAGACTAGTGGTTAGTCAACTAAGCAAGAAAATCATTATTGGAAAGCGGATCGAATCCTGTTACGTCTCTCTTCTTTTTTTAATACAACCACAGCGACGATGCTTGCGAGCACTCAAGAAGGCTTATTTCCAAGGAGAATTTTTTTATACCCCCCACCCCATGCCTTTATAATATTTTATCTATTCTGTTTGTCACTGTCGTTGGTACAGTCGTTACAGTAACAGTACTAACAGTGACAGTGACTAACAGACTGTTATGCCTATACTTATACCAGGGGCGGATTTAGACTACACGGGGCCCCGGGCTGCAATCAAACGGGGAACCTATCCAGCCAGCTTACCTTAAAATAAAATGATTTCTAACAGCTAATATAAGACTGTAACTAAATATTAATGATAAAAAAAAAAGAACACGAAGAAATAACCGTTTGAAGTGTTCGCCGGTATATTAAAAATCGATTGTGAATAGAAATTTTAAAAATAAATATTCGCCACTGGGAATCGATCCCGAGCTTATACTCTATCCACACGGCCAGCGGAGCTTACCAAATTGAGACATTTTAAAAATATAAACTATATTTTATACTATGTTTCTCTAAGTGTGCCGATTAAATCAAGTTTTTTTATTATTAAGACTATCAGGTCAGTTTAATAGATAAAATTATATAATTTATTTAATTTCTTCTATTTTCAAGGGTTCATGCAAACATTTGCTAACTTTTATTATACAATATAAAAAGCTTGGGGCCCCCAAGCCGTCAGGGGCCCCTGGCTTTAGCCCGTTCAGCTCCCCTAAATCCGCCACAGACTTATAGACTTATACTCAGTCTTACTTACACTTACAGTACAGAACAGAGTACATACTATCCATTTTTAATTATTTGTTTTTTTAAATGATGCTTTACCATTTTACCATTTTAAAGAAAGTCTTTCACTTTAAATTAATCATAATAGTTTTAAGACTTGTTTTTATATTTTTCCAAAAAAAAATTTCTGGGCTATATCTAGATCTATGAGTAAAATTTACTTAGGAAATTTTGTTGGAAGTTAGCTGCTTATTGGTGTCGTTTTATTGTAATACAGTTATTCCAAAGATAGATTATTCTTATACTTATAGTCCTTGTCTATTTGTTAAGAATGAATCGAGTGTATAATTTTTCTTTGTTATTTTTTTACCATCTGTTCTAGGTTTGTGATTGCTCTTATTCCCTTTAGCTTCTTTATTTTAACTTCTTATAATTTATAATTATAATGCTGAAAGGCTTTTTTAAAATATTTTTATTTATTTTTTTTTGTCGAATATTTAGGTTGCCTGATATAGCCAGGAAAACCAACACTCTATCTTCTTAGATAACTCTAATATAAATGCATGACTAGAAACTAAGGCATGGTTAATCAGGGCACGCAAAAATGTTCTATATAGAATGTGCTCTGTAATATTTAACTTGTAAGATGGGAATCTGAAATAGAATATCTTTTTTAAAGTTTAAATGAAATACTATGATCAATTAAAAATATTAATAATTAATACATAGCTTCGGGTAATAGTAGTGTGCACATTAGAATTAAATATGGTTTAACAAATATAACTTATTAATCGGTTACCCTGCACTGACACTGTCCACGACTTAAAACAGTAACTAAAATACGACCATAATGGCGACTTACCATTTGGCTCATTTGGTAGTTTTGACGCCCCATTGAATAATTTCAAATTAGAATAGGAAATACGTCAAGTCGTGTCTCAAGTATTAATGAATGGAATTAAAGTGAAGCATTATAGTTAATGATATTGACGACAAAACAGAGGCGTCACGTGGGTTGGTGTCACCCGGGGTGGTAACTCATACTCATGGTGTCACCCCATCACGAACTAAATCAAAAAAACATCTTCGAGTTTTCCAATGTCAATATAACAATAACAGAAACATACAGAATTATACATTTTGGTTTCACCGGGTGCGGCCCGTCCCCACTGCACGTCCTTGTGACGCAACTGCGACTAAATACTAAATAGTATTAGTAAAGAAACAGATTATTATTATAGAATTAGAAGCATAATTCCAATAATAAGTTCACTTGGTAATATCTTATTTACCGTTCAATTTGTTTGAAAGAGATTACTATCAATTTTATTTAAAACTAAGAAAAGCTTACCAGATCAGGAATTTTTAACAACGTCAAATTTTTTTAAACGGACGTATTAGAGTATGAAGATTGTGACAATTAAAATCGGTAAAATCCAAAATTATTTGGTAAGGTAAGCTTGACGCGATATGCTAAATATAGCGATTATCAATATCCGGTCGCCTCATATGTTTCTAGGACAATAGAAAAGATTGCGGCCAGATAAAAGAAAGGCAAGCGTTATTTGCACGGTTTTGACGTCATAACCGTGCCGATAATTTTGAAAATTATTCGCACGGTTCGACCGTGCCGATAATTATTCGCACTTTTATGAAATGCTAATCTACACTTACTAACTACAAAGTGTAATAATTAAGATAATGTAAAGTATTAGTATAGTTGATGTTTAAGTTTTAGGACACTGTTAATTGATTTAATTGTTGTTTAATTGAGTCAAATAAATATTATTAGACCTAATAGCCTGCGCAACTAAAACAAATATAAATAACGACAATATTTAGTTACTGTGCCAGTGACAGACAGTGTCATTGACATTGTGACTGTGACTCAATGAGTCAATGACCAATGGCTACAAATTATGAAGATGACAATGATTATGAGATTTTGAACAAAAAATATCAAACATTATCTTTTTTTTTTTGCACGGTAAACTAGTTCTGCTGTCACTGATATTGATAGTAATAGTATTTGAGCAAGAGTCTGAGCGGACCTGCAAACCGCCGTTTCCTAGTTAATTATTAATGACTTATAATTAATCATTGATTAATTAAAGTGAAAGACTTTATGATGGTAAAGCATCATTTTAAAAAAATTAAAAAGTGAGAGTCCGTACTCTGTTCTGTACTGTAAGTGTAAGTAAGACTGAACTGAGTATGAGTATAAGCATAACAGTAACTAGTAACTTCAGTTCAGTAGTAACACTTGTAGTAACAGTGACTCACTCATGGGATATAAAAAAATTGCCCCTGGAAAAAAAAAGCCTGTTTGAGTGTTTGCAAGCATCGTCACTGTGGTTGTAAAACAAAAAACAACACACAAAAAAACAACAACAGAAAAGAAGAAAAAACAAAAGACTGTTTGAGGATTCGATCCGCTAATCAATAATAACACTTACTAACTCTAGCTAACTATCCATTAGTCTAGAGAAATTTGAATATTTATGCGATTATTCAAAGTTATATACAATTATCATTTATTAGACATCAATCATTAAATTGTAACTAGTATTAGTACTATAAACATATAAATATTAGTACTATTAACATATAACTGCACAATTTAGCCTAAATCGAGTGAAATTGGCTATTATTTTGTTATCAGCCGCTGGGAGTACGCATGCGCGACGACCAGATCCGACCCGTGCGAACAATATTATAAATTATATGCACGGGAAAACCGTGCGAATAATCACTTCGTAAAAGAAAATTAATCCCACAAGTTCTACTTAGCCATTTGTCTACATTTATGTTCAACGTTAATCTACGTTAGTTTACAAATATTTCTTAGGAGAGAGATTTTTATTTTCATTCAATGCTTAAATAGTTTACGTTATTATTTTCTTCTTCGATTGCTCCAAAAACTGCCCCAAAGAAATATATTGATTGAAAAATAAGTTCGATACTGTTAAAGACAAAATGGTATTAAATAGGAGTTATATGCACATACCTAAGAGTGTTGTTTACTCCAACCATTGCACGAGATTCTGTCCCTCTGCTGGGAACAAGGCTACATCCTCCAAGACCTAAAGGATGCAAATATAGTGACACTATATAAAAACAAAGGTGATAGGAGTGATTGCAATAATTATCGCGGCATTTCACTCCTTAGTATTGTAGGAAAGACCTTTGCCCGCATTATACTAACACGTTTACAAAGCCTAGCATCCCGCGTCTATCCAGAATCTCAGTGTGGTTTCCGGTCCGGTCGGTCTACCATAGACATGGTGTTCTCCATACGACAGCTCCAGGAAAAATGCAGAGAGCAGCAGATGCCACTATACATTGCATTTGTGGACCTTACAAAAGCCTTCGACTTGGTCAGTCGCAACGGGCTATTCCAAATACTGGCAAAAATTGGCTGTCCCCCTCACCTACTTGCCATCATCAGACAGTTCCATGAAAATATGCTTGGCACAGTGCAGTTCGATGGAGCTAAGTCAGAGGCCTTCCCTGTCAGCAGCGGAGTTAAACAAGGTTGTGTAATCGCACCAACACTCTTCGCAATATTATACTCTGTACTTCTTCGATACGCATTCAAGGATAGCAGTGAGGGAATCTGGTTACATACCAGAGCTGATGGAGGACTTTTCAACACTGCCCGCCTCCGAGCCAAGACCAAAACGACGGATGTCTTAATTCGAGAGCTACTATTTGCGGATGATGCGGCACTAACAGCACATACAGAATCTGGTTTGCAACAACTCGTGTCAAGCTTCTCCAATGCCTGCAAAGAATTTGGTCTGCAAATCAGCTTGAAAAAGACAAACATCATGGCCCAAGACACTCGACCTCCTCCTACCATAAATATCGATAATGAAAACTTGGAGGTTGTGGACAGCTTCACCTACTTGGGATCCAAGGTCTCCAATACACTGTCCATTGAAGAAGAAATAAACAGCAGAATTGGCAAGGCAGCCGCAACAATGGCTAAACTAAATAAGCGGGTCTGGCAAAACACCAAGCTAACGAAGAAAACCAAACTGTGCGTCGATCGAGCCTGTGTCATCAGTACACTATTATATGGGAGCGAGACATGGACCACTTATACATCACAAGAGCGTAAGCTTAACAGCTTCCATTTGAGATGCTTGCGCCGCATCCTTGGTATTAAATGGCAAGAAAAAGTGCCTAATAGTGAGGTCCTAACGCGTGCCAATACCCAAAGCATGTTCTCATTTCTTAGTGAAAGACGCCTGAGGTGGCTAGGACATGTCAAAAGAATGAGCCCCGGCCGCATACCAAAGGACCTCCTATATGGTGAACTTGCTTCAGGAAAGAGGAAAACAGGTCGCCCACGCTTGCGATTTAAAGATCTCTGTCAAAGGGACATGAAAGCAGCCAAAATACATACAAGTGACTGGGAGTGTAAGGCAGAAGACCGATCTACGTGGCGCACAGTTGTCAAAGAGGGCGTCATAGTAGCCGAGGAGCGAAGAATGGAGGAGGCTGCAGACAGAAGAGCTAGGAGAAAGGCCAAAACATTTGGAAGCACAGAACTCGTGTGTAAAAACTGTGGCAAAGACTGTCACTCAAGGATAGGACTGCACAGCCACTCGAGAAAATGCAACCCAACCCAACGGTGATGCACCATCGTCTCGCGAGACGGAAGGATGCCGGAAGAGTGTTGGTAATAAGTGGAACAGTCATTTTTATGTTTAGTGGCAACTTTCTGACCTTTTGAAGGTACCTTTTATTGGGGGAGGGGGGAGGAGTCAATAGTATCTTCCAACCGCAGAATAAACAAGAATTATACATGTATATATCTGTTAAACGGTATTTATCATGCATAAATCAACGAAATGCCAACATATCCATAAGCCGCTAATCTATTCTGGGGCGATCTGGCGTCTGTCTTTCAATGAGCTCCATATTTTATAGACTTCGTCAATGTTGATCTGATGTCCATCATTCTGACAAGATTTAATCCTCATAAGCAAGTCTAAATGTAACTCTTCCAACCTATTTCTATATTTTACTTTTATAGAATTCATTAGGCTAAATCCACATTCGCAACCAGGGCTCGATGCAAGAAATGTGGCACAAATATCCAACAGAATGACAAAGTCGCTGAACTATTCTTCAGTCATGGCAAACTGAATGATGAATCACCTTGTTGAAAGTCTGCATCAACCCACATTTTAATTTTTTCCGCTAGCATTAATCATAAATTTAAATTGCGATACTGATCCATACGTTTCTGCAAAATGTCTTCATAGCTTTTAAACAATGCTTTTTATTTAGAAACTAGGGCACCAAGTTCTTCTTGTCAGAAATTAAAATTTGACGTGTTGACTAACGCTTACAACTATATACGCCATAGCATCAAGTCGATTTCAAGAAAACGATAGTCCACGTGCCAACTCAGACATTCAACAAATTTGAGAATGGGACTATGTTTTCACCCTTACAGCCTGAAAACATTTTAGCGACCTCTACAGACCAATGAAAATTGTCACCAAGGTGCTCATGACCTCTTAGGTTATTGATCCTTCATTATACAAACTGGTATGCCTCCATGGTCGTTATATTTATTTTCCTTTGTAACAGCCTGCTTAGTTTGGCAAATTATCCAACTACTTCATGAATGACACTACGAAAAAATATTTATTGACCATGACTATGGGTCATTATATAAACGGACCAGCTCTTCACATTATTCAGTCTGTACTTGTATGTTTCTCAACAATTTGAGCAACAATGCGTGTAAATTAGTGTAAAGCAAAGTGCCGTGAAAGCCATCTGATTTTCGTGTCGTCTTTAAAAAATCATTTTCAAGGTGTCCAGCGCAAACTGAGTTGTCATTTCAAAGCCCTCCTTTCACCACACTGTCACCCTAAAAACAACTCCAATTGTTTTGATTAAAATATCACACCGGTTTGTTCGTGACATCAAAGTCTTTTTTGTAAGTTGTCGGAGAGTGATATTAAAGTATTTGTTCTGCTTCAAGGCTAGTCACCAATGTCAATTATTTTTCTAAGGGAGTGTTTGATATTTTCCTTGTATTAACTTTAGACGAATTAGTTGATATATGTTGTTAGTGTCTGTTTGCTGTATGTTAGAAATGGAAGATACATTCTGAACATTTAAACTTGTTTTCATAATTGGATTTTAACAAAAGCTGCGACTGTGTCCCAGTTAGATTAAGAGATAAAATTGCTACTAACTTTTCTGGCAAAGACGCAGAAATTCTAATTTTTTCCCTATTGAAATTTGCGGCATGATAACTCAAAACTCCTGAGCGGAATCTGCCAGATAGCTGCGCGGCCGTGCAGCTTGAAGGGAACATTAGTAAGGATAGCAACTACGAACCGGAGGACTACCTATACATAAACATGCATATCTATGCTTGCACGCCTTAAAAAATATAAATTAAAAAAATATAACTCATAGACATTGAATTTATAATTTTCCTCTAAAAATAACAACAAAAAAACCCATCTTTTTATTTTTAAAAATAGAAAGATAGTATTCTTTGCCCCCACCCCTCTGACGTGGAGGGAAGAGGGAGTGGGATCCGTCCATGATGTCAATACTTCAAAGCTCAGTTTTTTAAAAAATATCTTTTACATCAGAAGACACTGCCTTTTTTCTTTAAAAAAATCTCTCTGGTGCGGCTGCTGTTTTTTGTGTTTTATTATTTTTTTTTTTTATGAAACTATGTTTGTTTTTCGGGACAGTTTTATTATTGTAAGTTAACTGATGAAAAGAGGAAGTGGGATTCGTCCATGATTTCAATAAAAAGTTTCTGCGTTTAAGGTACTTTTATTGTTTCTTAATTTCTTTCTATATAAAATTAATGTGTCTCTTTTTTCTGACATAAAATGTAACATAGTAAAAATGTATCCTTTGGTGTGACCCCTCCCCCCAAGCGACGCCACTGCAAATTGGTGGCATAAACACTATAGCTTAGCAACTGTTTTTATTCTTTTTGCATACATTAAAATAACCCAGCAGGGTAACTTTTAAGCCCGAACCTTGAAATTAAAAATGTTTCTTTAAAGCAAATAAACTTAATGCACACCTTACTTAAGCATCCATATTTACATGGATAATATCTGGCTAATTTTTTTTTAAAAATCATATTTGTTTGAGTAAGGTCATGCTTTGACCGAAAAAAAATGAAAGTTTTGGAGAGCTTTTCCAATAGTTTTGGAGAGCTTTTCCAATAAAAAAAAAAAAAAAGTTATCCTAAAAAAGGCTATTTAAGAGCTAACGAAGCTAAAACATTGATTTAATTTAGTTGGATTTCTAGAATAATGCCTTTGCGTTGCACACACTATAGGTATAAACTGTAGATCTATTGTTCTTTAAGGTGTTCATATATTTAGTGTAAAGAGGTATCACGGAATTTATAGGTTTTGGCGAAAAACTACTCTGCTGCAATTGATATTGTGACATAACAGCTTGCTTTTATTTGAGCAATAGTATACAACTAGAATGAATTTTATATATATATATATATATATTGATTTCAAAGGCTGATCATTGGGTTCACTAAATGGCAGTTTTCTTTTAAACTGTATACACTTTCTTGAAACGTTTTTTTTAAATATAAAAACTCTTCTGATTTAGAATTAAATGCCTAATTTGTATGTGAATATGTTATATATCAAGGCCTCGCCAAATAAGTCATTTTATAAGCTAAAAAGCTACAACGAAAAAATGTTTAAATATAAATAAAAAGAAAAATAATCCATTATTTTAGTGAAAAAAGTATCTGCCCATTTATTCCTTTTTTACTACTAGAATAAAAGAGTGTGAAGTAATTTCAATTGATATAATAATTTCTTAGAATATCAATATCTCATAATTTTTATTTAAAAAAACAACACAAAACATTTTTTTTTAATTTTTATTATTCGTTTAAAAAGGAAATGTATCTTTTGACAAATTTAAACTATATTTTCCGCCCGCCACTAGGCATAAATAATCACGTAAATAGCATATGGCTCAAAAAAAAAAATATCCTATGCGTCTTGACTTAATTTCATGCTTTGACTATAAAATAGATTGGGATTTTTTTTTAATGAGCCTTTCCCATTAGAGTTTTTTTTTAAACTGTTAAGGACCTTTGTTATACTTATAGAGTATGTAGGGTAAAGCATGCGTTATTAAAGCAGATATACCTAAATTGATAGGTAAAATTTAATTTCATCGTACGTTCTATTTTCTTGAAACGCATATCGTGATTATTATAAAAATGAGGTTTGATTTAACTCTATCCTAATTTTCTGATGCGTTTACACTCATTTTTAGGCGAATTTGAGACCCAAAACTAAGTCAAGTTATTTTAATTGTGCCTACCCCGTAGCGTAGCACGGGTATTGTGCTCGTGTCATATAGATTCCACCTAAGGACGTCTGAAGCCGCTATGTCCAGCAACTTTTTTTTTTTTAATTGAAAATATAGAGGTAAACTCATAACGCTTTTAGTTTTGAGATTAACAGAGCGTGTGGTCTTTCACGCCGTAAAATAATATATAATGTGGCGTCATTGTTTGAGCTTTTATTATAATAAATTGGGAAAAGGGTCAAAGTAAAAAGAGCATTGGTTTATTTGATGTTATTGGTTATTGTTTTTGATATAGATAACCGAAGTGTGTGAATAAACATGAGCATGAGTATGTTCATGTGTGTGTAGGTGTGTGTGTACGTCTGTGTTTACGTGTGATTGTGTGTGTCTTAGTTGTGAACTAACGAAAAAATTCATAGATTGCCAAAAGTGAAAATAAAGATCGGAAAGAACTTACCAGGTCTTTCTCAAAATAAATTGGTTCATGTATAGTTACAGTATGCACTGGGTTAAGATTTGAAGTAATTGGCGACACATTTATTTTTATATAGAAGGAAACCTTTTGAACTCTTCAAGGGTACTTCTATTTGGTAATGCCGGAGGTCAATAACTTTAAATAACATCATCCAAACCTGCCATGGGTGGAACTAGCGCTATGATAACAACTGTTAACATGCTTAAAACATAATTTAAGCCGAGGTTTTTGTTAAAATTTAAAGTCCAATCTTTGAGTTTGAGTTTTAACTGCAGGAATATATGAAAAACTAAAAAAAAAAAAATTAATAAATTTAATTTAAAAAAAGAGTGTGTCTTCTTTATAACAAAATTTAACAAACACTCTGGCAAGCTAAAGTAATTTTAGCTAAAGCAGTCAATTGTATACAGCCTAAATTAAACATTAAATTACAGGAAATAAATAGCAAAATGCACCTGGAGCAGCGTTTGTTGCATGAGGCAAGGTTTTTATAAATGCTGAGAGAGAAAAAATCCGTTAATTTTTACACAAGTATCTGCCAATGCTTGCTACATACATCAGTGCTTTAATTAAAGATCATGGGAAGTCATTGAATATGACTTAAATAATTTTTAATGAGACTATTAATCTCTCATCAATGTTTTTTTCAGATAAGGTTTTCTGTTATGCTTCATATGAGAAGAAATTGAGTCCAACACCAGGACCGGCCTTAGAGTTTGCGGGGTCCAAGGCTGATAAAGATGAGCGAACCCTGGGCCGTCCATAAATGACGTCACGCAATTTTGTACGATTTTTCAACCCTCCCCCATTTCGTCACAGTAAGACCCCCTCCAATACGACATCACAAAGCTTTGAAAATCACCAATTCTCCTATTTCCCGAATAGGCAAACGCAAGAAACTTTGGGGGTTTGTTAAATACACTTCCACGATGGTAGTAGGTGATCAATTATTTAACAGGGGTCTCCAAACTACGGCCCGCGGGCCGCATCCGGCCCGTGAGGCGTTCTGATCCGGCGCGCGGAGACCTTTTAATCTAAACAGTTTACTTGCAGTTTACCAAAAAACGTCATGTATTATACACTAGCGATGCAAACACCACGGATTCCGAAAGTTGACTAAAGCTTCCCTCACTAAATGAAGAGCGAAGAGTTTCCACTTTCTATGATTTCATAACTAAAGGTAGTGCTATCAAGGTGCGCACTACCGCTAGTCAGACAGCGCTTTATGTGAACAAATGAAATGAAAAGGTGGGTGAACTTTTTTTTAAAAAAAAAAAATAATAATGTTGCTACTGCATACAATTGTCCCTCAAATGTAAACGGTTTCAGTTTTGTTACAAAATATGTATTATAGTTATTAAACTTGTGTACATACCTAAAAACTACATATTAGCATATGTCATATGCTATTTACTTTATATATTTTTTCTTTCTTTTCTTTCATATTATAATTTACCTTCTTTCATTGCATGGATAATGACTGATATATTTTACTAGCCTTGGGTTATAAAGTTTTAATTTTTGGCCAAAGCTGCTAGAGATGTGATCTCAGTGTGACTTATCATTACACACGTGGGCAATAGGATGTTAGCATATGTATATATGGCTAAGAAGCGTAATGGACTTAAGCAAATTGTTCGTGTTATACAGTAAGTACCGTATACACTCGTGATTTCTGCATGTACATGGAATAACTGTGATGGATTAACGTCGGGGAGGGATAGGTCGGCATGTCAAAGAAACTCGACAACTCTTTAAGTTGAAATATTATTTTCTGGTTACTTTGTCGACTTAGAGAGGTCCGACTATAGTTTTTAATTATTATTATTTTTTTTTTTTTGTTGAAAATATGTATCAATTTTGTTCACATTATTTTTTGGTCGGTTTGAAACCGGGTGACATACTTTTTAGACTATAAAATTCCAAAAAGGGTTGGGGGGGCGGGGTGATCGGCTTATGAACTAGCGGGCTATAGAACGCGTATATATGGTATATTGGTCAACATTGTGAAATGTGTGGGACTCTTTTTTAATTAATGATAATATTATTTACCAGTATTCATTTTTAGGTGATATTGTGTGCAAGATACTTACTGTTTCAAGATATATTCATGTTGAATTCACTTTATTTTTATTGCCCAGCAATGGTTGAGAAGAGGAAAGGGTAAATAGGTAAATGAGTAGTGTCGGTAATTTCAAGATAATTGGAGTTTTAAATATTTCAAATCAGACGAGATAGCATTGTGTGTTATTTGCAATGAAACCGTGGCTGTGATGAAAGAATACAACCTGCGCCGTCGTTATGAAAGCAAACATCGTGAGAAATATATCGTGAGCTGGATGGTAAAGTCCTTGCTGAAAAATTTTCTGTATTACAAAATCAACTCACATTTTAGCGGAAATTGTTCAGTAAATCCTCACATGAAAATGAATCATTAAATGAAGTATTGAAGGAATGTTTGTTTGATACAGCTGAGGAACTTTCCCCAAAAATGTTAAAAGAATGTAAAAATGTAGCTTTGGGTGCAAATACCATTGCTCGCCATGTTGCAGACTTGGGTGAAAACATTGTTACTCATAAGCGAAATAAAAGCGTGTAAACATGCAAGCAAACTTCACCATTTTTTAATTGCAATTGATAAATCGCTGTACAGCATTTCCAACTCTCAACTGGTTTTATACTTTAGAGTTGTGGGTAAATATATGAACATAACACAAGAACTGGCTTCTCTACATAGCATGTATGGCACAGCTACCGGAGAGTATTACAAAAAACAAAAGTTGATTTTAACTTGAATCGGGCTAACTTCACTTGCTTGACTGTTGATGAGTGGCATTAAAAAAGGCTTGGTTGGACAAGTGAAGCAGATTTGTAATGAGAAACCCACTCCAAAACCAATGATTCTGCTCTTAATTATTCACCAGCAAGCTTTGTGTGCTGAAAATGTGGACATTAGCAGTTTACTGAATCCTGTGGTGAAAATGGTAAATTTAATAATGTTGCACGATCTCAATCAAAGACAGTTCAGAGAAATGTTGAAAGATACACACACACACACACAGAGAATCGCAAGATTTACCATATTACACAGAATTAAGATGGCTAAGTTGTGAGAAAGTTCTGAGTAGAGTCAGTGGCGTATTTAGCTTTGCCTGCGTGGGGGGCCAGGAGAATTTCAGGGGGGCGCGTAAAATTTTACTAATATCAGAGCATTGGGAAAATACAAGGGCTGTTAACTTTTGAAAAAATAACGATTAATTAATCGTTAATATCGATTAAAGCCAAAAATTTTAATTTATGATGTCATAAGTAACACTTACTTCACGTTCTTGTTTAAAATTTAAATAACGCTGGCATGTCTCCTTTAAATATTCCTTTTAACCAACTACGCAAAAAGACAGGTCTTGACATTATTAGGTTCATGTGATGAGCGGATCGAATTGACAATATAACTAGCCGAGTTGAACAATCATTCACATGGAACTGAGGAAACTCAAACTGGTATGCTCAAAACGGCCTAGGCAAGGAATGACATTATCGGATTTCGGTGTTCATTATTTTTCCACCATTGTACAGGATTAATGGATTCAATAACTTTCATCTCCATTTTGTAGCGCAGTAATTCACCAGAAGAGCTGTCGATTTCTGTCTCAGAGTCAAACGCCATTACTGCCATTAGCTTCATACACTTTTCATTTAGTTTGATAAGTAGGCGAAATTTATCAACATTTTGAACATGCCGTCAGTCAATATTTTAAAACCAAAATGTTCGTGTAATCTTTAGGAAATTTATTATTTATCAGCCGCTATATATTTTTTTTTTACTTTTTGACTTCAAATTACTTTTAAGTGATGGGTCGATTAATGGTTAAAAATAATTAAATCCTTAAAATTTTTAAGGATTAGTCGAGAAATTACTCGTTAATTTCCGCAGCCCTTGTCAATACTAATTATTAGCCTACTAATTTAGTAAATTTTCCAAAATAACAAACAAGTCAAAAAGAAGAAATAATATAAACAGATATGTTTTCAAAATAGTAACGTATATTTATTTCAATAGTATATTTATTGATCTAAGAAAGAAACTTAGTTTATACGAATTTATATAGAGCCCTGAGCCTTATTTAAATTCCTTTCTACGTGAAGCGAAACGATTTATCGTTGATTAAAAGTCAACGTTCTCACCTAGATCACGTTCATTTGAAATTATTGCCAATCCAGACGGACGTTCGTTTGTCATTGTTGAACGCAAATAATTTTTAATGATTTTCAATCATTGCTAACAGGAAGATTCAAGTAAATTTTTATAGAATATTGACAAACAAGAGAGACTTGATGCCATTTATTTTTCAGTCAAGAATGGCATAAACTCTTAAAGTCGTAGCTCACTAGATAGTGATTGACGTTGTGATGCATAAAAATCTTTGAAGGTATAATATTCAACGATTGCTTCTTCTAGGTTAATGTGTTTGTAAATTTTGCATAAACTTCGAAGAGGATCTTTATTTTCTTCCAACATTTGTGATGGATCTATGCAATAGAAGTAAATAGCTGTGCCCCTAAAGTCATTAAATCGATCATCTATTTATTTTAGTAGTGTATCCAAGATAGTGAAAACGTTTCAGATTTAAAACTGTTAGTTGGATCATCAGCCCTTTCATCTCTACTAAGTTCACCTGCCCTTCTTTTATTTTCTGCAATTTGCGTTTCTTTAAATTTTGTTTTTAACATCTAGTTTGGAACAATTTTCGTTAATAAATGATTAGATATCTACTTTCAGAATTTTAAAAAGCTTGATCGCTTCTCGTTTCAACAAACTTGTTTCTTCCAACATTGATCAATCGTTTTGCAATTATTATTGCAATGTCAATACTCTTGAGCTGCAAGTGGTTTGATAACATGAAATTATCAACCAACTTTTGTACAAATAGCATTAAAAAACGAAAGAATATTTTGTTATTAAAGCAGATTGTGCAATGGCTTCTGCTCTGACACTTCCTTTGTGTTATGTTGATTCCCTTGAATTTATATCTTCTAGAGTGGCTAGAACAGCAGAGAATGATCCAATAACTGCATCAACTGCATGCTTACTTACGGCATACGCCTTGCCCATCTTGTATCAGAAAGTCATTTCAGTTCAGAGTATCTACTGTTGATTCATATTGAGATATATGATGTTTTTTAAGAGTATGTAGACGTGGTAAACTAGACGTAAATAATGCATACAACCTTTCAGCTATGCCAAAAACAACTGTATACATCACTGTTTTCGGACATTGCTTCGAGAGTGACCAAATTTAAAACATGAGCACAGCAATAAACATAGATGGCATTGTGTGAAAGTTTGAAGGCCACCCTTAATTCCAGACATCACAGATTCACCATCATATGCCTTTCCTCCTCAGATTGTGATATCACTGTTTCGCTTTTGTAATGTGTAGTTCCGTTAGAATCTTCTCAGCAAATGCGGATGCAGCATTACTGTTTACAAAAGTATAAAAGCCTATAAATCTTTCCACAACATTTCCTGATTTTGAAACTGAACGTTAAGTGACATCTTATCAATTTTAGATATATCAATGGTTTAATCGATAATTACAGAAAAGAAATGTGAAGACTTAACTTTATTATCAATACCTGCCGATAATTCAGATGCAAATTATTGAATTAAATCAATGTGCACATCATGACTTAAATAAATTTCATTTTTCTTTTAAACTCTAGATGACTGTCCAAATTGGAATCATGGTTGGCTAATAAACTTAAGATTTAACAAATATTTCAAGTATTTCTATAACTACCATCACTAAAGTCTCAAGCAAGAATTTTTTCTGTGTACTCTGAATGGCAAACCTTGTTTTGCTAAGAATCAAGAAAAACGTCACGTCTATCATGCGTCTCTATATTTCTCTATTCTTTTCCACTTAGCGACGCTCCTAACTGACCAAACCAGATATTAGTTTGGAATACGATATTTAGCAAGCCAATATAGTCGTATTGGAGTTTAGCGTTGATTAAAATTTTCGTATATTGTCAATCTTTTTTCTGCTCTAGCTACACCTTTTTAGTATTCATGAGGGCGTCTCAGGGAGGCGCCATTTTAGACCCAACTGGAGCGCGGGGGGGGGGCAACCCGCCCCCCCTGCCCTATAGCTAAATCCGCCACTGAGTAGAGTATTTGAAATAAGAAAGGAAATACGTGACTTTTTGGAAAGTAAATGAAAGTCACAGACACTATAGTATAGTCTGATGAAGATTGGGTATGGAAATTGGTCTTTGCTGTAGACATTCTTTGTCATTTAAAATGCCTGAACCTTAAACTACGATATTAACGTGTCTTGTATTTTGTGTAAGACAGGCCAACAACTTGACACACTTTCAGCAGTGCGCGTTCATTTCCCACTTTCTTTTCGAACATGACTTAGCAACACGGCTGTAAGCTTTCTTTCTCGACATTGGCATAATAACTTCGTGCTCTCCGTTGTGCTCAATGACAGAAAAGCAGTCACACACTCTCCTCACCAATTACTTTCATAAAATGAATACTTTAGGCACCCTTCCTCGTTCTCAGGGCATGCGCAACTTTGTGTACGCGCAGCAGTATGTACCTCATCACTCCTGTGTTTTCAGTCGCTTTGGTATCTCCTACAGTCGTCTGAGCCACGTTGCCTTTTCATTGTTCTCTTCGATTGCGGCTGGTTTGCTAACAGGGCCAAACGTTCAAAAATATATTATGTATCTTCCAGTCATGGACAATTGTATGTTGCTCTCTCCAGAGTTCCTTCTTGTCATTCACCCACAGTCGTTTGCCCAAACCCACCACATTTGGACAACTGTGTTTTTCAGAAAGTCTTCACCCGTCACTAAATCATTAGCGGCGTATGCTACGTCGACGGTCGGCTAGTATTAAATATTTAATTAAAAACAGCATCTATGTTTTGATTCTTTCTTATTCGACCTTTGTGTGTAGTAGCCCCCGAACCGCTGTTTCACAGTTAATCCGGCCCGCCGGCCGAAAAGTTTGGAGACCCCTGATCTAAAATATCCCTTACTATATAAAAAATAATTTAAGCGCTAAATACTTGCTACAGTGATGGATCTTAACCAAATTTTGCAATTATATTCTTCATAGCCAATACTAAAATACCATAGTGCACTAAACTCCTAATGACAACTCTTTCGGGGCTGGGGGCCCAAAATACCTGTTTTCATAAACGTTTAAGATTTTATTCCCCAATTCAATTGTTAAAGGTCTTGACAAATAATGATAAATGTATCCATTATTATCCATCTTAAAATAAACAGGTGTTTTGAACTTTATCTCTTGCCGTGAATGGGCCCTGGGGCCCTTAATGTCGTTTTTTTTTCTTATATGAGCTATATAAAACTTAGTTTATGCATAAGCTACTTGCTATGTTGATTGATTTTAATCAAACTTTGTGTATAAATATATATATATAAATATATATATATATATATATATATATATATAATAAATACTTGATAGCCAGTATTGAAATACCATAGTGCACTAAACTCCTAATGGCAACTCCTTCGGGGCTGGAGGCCCAAAATACATGTTTTCGTAAACATTTCAGATTTTATTCCCCAATTTAATTATTAAAGGTCTTGACAAATAATGTTAAAGGTTTTCATTATTATCCATATTCAAATGAACAGATGTTTTGAACTTTAAAACTTACCCTACATCAGTCCTGGGGCCTAAATGGTTTTTTTTTTTTTTTTTGCTCATATGAGCGATATAAAAATAGTTTAAGCGCTAGCTACTTAGTAAATTAATGGATCTTAACTAAACTTTTCAGTAAATGTTTAAGATATTTTGCCCATTCAATTTTTAATGATATTTACAAATAATGACAAATATATATACAGTGTATTATCATGCAAATTGAAATGAACAGGTGTTTTCAACTTTACATCTTGCACTGAATGGACCACATCATGTTATTTATTTTTTTCCTTAAATAAGTTTATGCGTTAAGTTTTGTGTAAAAGAATTGATCTTAACCAAATTTTTAAACAAAATCTTGCTATGGGGCACTAAGTTTTTAATGTCAATTCCTTCTGGGCCGGGGGCCCCAAATGTCTGTTTTTAGTGTATGCTTTAAGATATTTTCCCCATTTTATTTTTAACAATATTCATGATGAAACTGAATTAAAATAAACAGCTATTTGAAATTAACATCTTGCACAGAATGGGCACAGGGGCCCTTAAATGTCTTTTTTTCCCCCTTATATTACCTTTATAAAAATTAGTGCTAGCTTAAGTTACTGAGAAAATAACGGATCTTGCCAATCTAAGTACATAAAAACTCAAGAGTCTTATAAATAATTACCTTAGGGAACTAAACTATTTATGTTCATTCCCTCAGGAAGGCGTCCCCAAACGTTTTTGTAATGCACGTTAATAATTTAATTCCCCAATCAATTTTACACAATATTGAGAAACAGCTTGAGTATAAATTATCACTCATTTTAGAGCCTGGCCCTTTAATGTCGGTTTTTTTTTCTTCTTTTTTAAGCTTTTAAATTATTATTTTATTTATCCATTTGCTATGAAACTTTGACTTTTTTACACACTTCCGTGTAGGTTTCTGGCATAATTGTTTTTAAAACATATCACTCATTGGATTCTTAAATAATCATTTTTACAAAGATCGTCGCAACGCACGACCGGGTCTGCTAGTATATAATATATTAAAACTAGGATTTTACCGGATTTATATAGTGAAATTTGGCCGAGCCCGAAGCTGGAGACGGATTTCTAAACATGGAGGGATTCCGGATTTGTCAGAGCCGGAGCTATTATAAACATGTATATTTTATGGATCTATTGGCATGCCGGGTTTGGTTGGATTTATGAATTGAAATTCTGTCGAAGCCGAATCCGGAATTGTAAACATGGCCGGATTCCGGATTATCTAAAGGGGAGATCCATTTCAACTATAATTAAAACTGCAAGACTAGATCTAAGCCATGAATAAACCGTGGAAAAGCGTAGGACGCAATAATGTCTTGTAAAAAAGGAGCGTCTGCAATGTATAAAGTAATTTTTGTGTATCCATATACATGTTTGTACGAATGTTTGTGTTTGTATATGTATGTATTTTTATGTATGTATAGTGTGTGTATGTGTGTATGTTTGTAAGTATGAATGAATGTATGTATGTATATATGTATATGAAGAGGTGTCAAGCGGTATTGTACTCACCCCAATTACCAGTTACCAAACTTAATGGAATGTAAAAAAGGGGGCGCAATAATGCTTCTTGCGTTCCGTTGCATTGTGCCTTCACGGAATAACAAATGATTCGTAGTGTAGTGGTTATCACGTCCGCCTTGCACGCAGAAGGTTGAGGGTTAAAGCCCTACCGGGAAGATTTTTTTAATGTTTGTTTTTTACCGTTCTTTTCCCCCATTTTTTGCGAACATGACTAACCCTCGCTATGGTCGGCCAATCACAGTTTATGGTTGGCAAGGGGTGGTAGTAAAGGGTGCAGTGGCGTAGCTAGGGGGGCGGAGGGGGCGGTCCGCCCCGGCCGGCACTCATTCAAAGGGCGGCATTTGTGGGCATTTGAAAAATAAACCCAGATATTTCCGAAAACCGCTCCTTTTCGTTTGAAGGGAGAAAACCATAGTGAAAAATAATTAATTCTGAGTTTAAATTAACGGTTTCGTGCAACATTTCGAGCAAGAAGTACAACGAGAAATGTTTTTATCAATAGATGTAATTAAAAAAAGAAAATAAAAGAACGAGGTGATGAGTTACATGTCCTTGCAAGAAAATATTCGTGTTTAATACTACACCATCTAGGATTATAAATGAAGAATTTGAACATCAATTAAATTTCTTTATTTAAAATGATAAAGAAATGTTCGAGATTGAAAGAGAAAGGATCCAGGGTTTTATGACAGTACACGTGGCCGGTCTTAGCTATTGCGGCCCCCTATGCAGCTTAGTATGCAAAACTGATTGCGTTTGCCCCAGTTTAGGTAGGGATAAGGTATTAATAAGGATAATAATTGAAAATTAAGATAGATTGGACTTATGAAAGCGCTGGGCCCACAGCAACAGCATAGGTTGCAGGAGCCTAAGACCAGCCCTGGATGTACCTACACTATAAGAAGAGGCGTTATGTTAAAAAAGAGGGGAAATACCCTCTTGATCTATTAAACTATATTTAACAGTAAATATTGGAAAATTCTTTATCCAACATTACAATTTTGCTAAGAATTTTTTTCAACAATTGCTATCAGTGTATCTAGTTGTGAAAGGAGCTTCTCCAAACTGAAGTTTAAAAAAAATTCCCTCCACAATAAGTGATTTAAGACAACAAAATCTTGCAATATTGTCCATAGAACATGATATTACAAATAATATAAATTTTGATGACATAAGAATAGGGCTGTCATTTTTTTGAAAAATGCTGCCGGGTACCCGTCCAAATTTCGAACGGGTACCCGGGTTACCCGTTCAAAACATCGCATAATTTTCGCCGTCATACAGCTATACTATGCAACCTAGCCACCTTCCATGCCCCTTATTTCTCAGTAACAACACGGCCGACGTCTAAAAGTGACGTCACGTGATTTTGGCGGATTTATACCCCCTGTTTTTATTAACAATACCAAACACGGCCTCATTCATCTCTATGCAGACCCGCCCCACGGCCGACGACTTACCCATTTGAAATTGTTAGTAACTGATTAATTTATTAACTTTAAATACTGACAACCTTGAACATCAGTTTTTCTAGGTCAACACGTGTTAATTCACACAAGAAGCACAAGCGAATGCAAGGGGTGTGGGTTATATGAATGAAGGGAGGAGAGGGGGGTTAGATAAACAACATTAGCTAGTATCAATCGGCGTATTTCAAAGCGAAGTTACTGTCACAGAAGGGATTTTTTTTTTTTTACTAACAAACGCCGCTTTTATCTCTAACATCATTATTTTTGGCTGAGGACTTTTATTTTCCTTATCTATATGATTCTTTTAAAGTAAAGCGCCAAAACCTTTTGTGTTTGCGATTTCTGTTTCACGTTGAGAGAAAAAGATGTATCAAAGTACATTTCCCGTTGACAGATATTTCTCCTTAGATATAATTTACTGCATTTATTTCAAACAAACATTTTCATTTGAAAAATTATTTCGCAAAAAAAAAAAAAAAAAAAAAAANGGAATTTTACTACCCGGGTAATCTGATGGCAACGGGTACCCGGGTCCCGGGTACCCGTTGACAGGCCTACCATAGGAAACGATTTTTCGAGTATGAAAGTTAGGTGAGTAAGCAAATTTGCAAATAATAATAAAAATATGTTTACATACTGATGTATACAATTTCTTTTTTTTTATTAAAAAAAAATCATATATTTATAAATAAAAAATAAAAGCATATTAAATGCTAATGTTTTTGGGTGTAAATTTTGAATATCTTTTGTCTCATTTGGGGTGGGGGGACCTGTGACCCTATAACTTTCTTGTGGCCTTCAAAACAATTATCTTGTATTTGTATGATGTATGTATTTATAGGTTTATCCTCTCATGCGGACTCTTTTATTACTGCTTACATAAATAGGGCATGCAATGGTAAAGTTGTTCCCCACCTTTTACAATGTACTTCGTTTCAATTACAATTATTTATTCATGCTTATTAATTTATTAAAAATCATCATATGATTAACTTAATTAAGAGGCCGTCTATAAATGACGTCACGTGATTTCGGCTGATTTTTCACCCCCTGCCCCCTCGTCACACTGCATCACGAAACGAAAACTTAGACCCATTCCTCAATGTGACGTAACAAAGTCCCCCCTCCCCCCCCCCTCATACAAGCGGTATTTTGTATTTGAAAATGGGCATGTTTAAAATCATTTTTTGTTTGTTTGGTCATTCAAATATGTTTTTAGTTTAAGGTTGCACTCTAACATCGTAACACGCGTGAAATCACGTAAGTCATCATTGAATAAAGTATGGGTAATCATATATTTCAGTGTAGCTTTTATTTAAAGTTGCGCGTTTTGAATGACATCAAATGTGTGACTCCCCCCGGTGCGTGACGTCATTTATGGGCGTCCCTAAAAGGGCGGCATATTGGAGACCACCCCGGGCGGCAAAAGCTCTAGCTACGCCACTGAAAGGGTAGTGGGTAGGTATTAATAATCGCAGTGTGCATGGCTCCACGTTTACTCACTTTTTAAATCCCTTATATTAGCTTCACCGCCGTCTCGCTCTCTCTCGCTCTCTCTCTCTCTCTCTCTCTCTCTCTCTCTCTCTCTCTCTCTCTCTCTCTCTTGGTCCGGCGGAAAAACAAAAGTAGAAAATGACCCACAATCCTTGATGCTATCGAGCTGAAATTTTGCGCATAGAGTCGTGTCACTTAAAAATGCATTGTATCAAATTTCTGATCGATCGAATGTACCATAATTAAATTAAGGCACTTTTAATCCATCTCAATACAACTGTATTGTAGCTCTTCTGTTGTTGTTGACGACCGCGTGTTTTCTGGAGTTCAGTCTAGTCATCGGTGACCACCTAACCCCCATCCCTTTTTTACAGCAAGAGGAGTTCCGTCACGTTCAGTCTGTAAATCGTTTGTCGCGAGGTGCATATTATTTTGAATATAATCAAAAGTTTTAGTTCTGTCTCATGTATAAAGGATTTATAGTCAAAAACTTTGTTTTTACGGGTTGTTTAATTTCCCATTTCTTCGTACTGCTCTTTGTGTCCATCCTCTCACCCCCCTCCCCCTTCCCATTCTTTGCACTATCTATGATGAGCCACTCTGCGGCGTATGCTACGCCGCGGGTCGTATTAAGTTAGTATTATTTTCTGAGACGTACAAACGTAACCAAAAAAAGTTTTTATTCACTATTTCTTGCATAGAAAAACCTGTGTTACGTAGGGCTGTCATTATTGTTGAAAAAAGCTGCCCGGGTACCCGACCCAATGTCTAGCGGGTACCCGGGTTACCCGTTCAAAAAGTCGCATAGTTTGTTCCCGTCATGGCAGCTATACAATGCAACCTAGCCACCTTGCTTTCACATAGTGGTCATGGTAGCAAACGGGAGGGTTTCCGTAACATACTACAAAAGTTATAAGCTTGCATACAGAGCAGCACGACTTGTACCCCTCTGATAACGGAGTTTACGTTTTGTTTGCATCCGCAGTCCTCCGATAGGTTCAGTGCAAATGTCCCTGCCAGTCAGTGGCAGAATTAGCTTTGTCTGCGTGGGGGGCAGGGGAATTTCAGGGGGCGCCGCCAAATTTTACTAATAACCGAGAATTGCGTAAATACTAAGGCTACGATAAATTTAGATTTAATCGTTAATTTTTTTAAAGTTAATAATTAATTAAGTTTCAATTAAAGCAAAAAAAATTATGATGTCACAGTAACACTTATTAAACGTTCTTTTTGAAAATCTAAATAACACTGGAATGCCTCCTTTATATTTCATCTTTTAACCAACTACGCAGGACCGCTTTACATTGTGGTTCACTAGATAGTGATGGACATTTTGATGCATACAAATCTTTGAAGGTATAATATTCATCGATTGCTCCTTCAAGGTTAATGTCAAGTTTGTAGATTTTGCATAAACTTCGAAAAGAATCTTTATTTTCTTCCGACATTTGTGATGTATCAATACACTAGAATAAATAAAAGTGCACTGAAAGTCATTAAATCGATCATCTATTTCTGTTACAAGTGTATCCAAGATAGTGAAGTACGTTTCAGATTGATGGCTCGTAGTTGGATCATCACCCTTTTCATCTCTGCTAAGTTCGCCTGCAATACTTTTCTTTTTTGCAATTTGCGTTTCTTTAAATTTTGTTTTTAACATTTAGTTTGGAATAATTTTCTTTAAAAAAATGATTAGATAACTACTTTCAGAATTTTAAAAAGCTTCATCGCTTCTCATTTTGACAAACTTATTTCTTCCAACATTGATCAATAGTTTTGCAATTGCAATGTCAATGTCCTTGCGCTGCAAGTAGTTTGATAATACGAACATATTACCAATCTTTTCTACAAATAACATCAGAAAAAAAAAGAATATTTTGCACTGACACTTCTTTTATATTATGTTGATATCCCTGAATGTATATCTTCTAGAGTTGCTAGAGTAGTAGAGAATGATCCAACAAATGCATCAACTGCATGCTTACGGCTTGCCCATCTTGTATCAGAAAGTCATTTCAGTGTATCTACTGTAGATTCATATTGAGATGCTTTATGATGTTCTTTAAGAGTATGTATACGTGGTAAATTAGACGTAAAGAATGCATACAACCTTTCAGCTGTGCTGAAAAACAACTGTACATCACTGTTTACAGATATTGCTTCAATAGTGACCAAATTCAAAACACGGGCATAACAATGAACATAGATGGCATTCGGTGAAAGTATGAAGGCCACTCTTAATTCCAGACATCACAGATGCGCCATCGTATGTCAATCCTCCAGAGATTGTGATATTAATGTTTCACTTTTGTAATTTTTAGTTCCGTTAAATTCTCTTCGGCTAAAACTAATGCAGCATTGCTGTTTACCCAAGTATAAAAGCCTATAAATCTTTCCGCAACATATCCTGAATTTTAAAACTGAACGTAAAGTGACTTTTTATCAATTTTAGATATATCAATGGTTGAATTAATAATTAAAGTTAAAGAAAAGAAATGTGAAGACTTAATTTATTATCAATTTCCGCCGCTATCTCAGATGCAAGTGATGTAATAAAATCAATGTGCCCATTATTACTTACAAATAAATTTCATTTTCTTTTGAAACTTTAGATGACTGGAATCATATTTGGCTAATAAAAATAACATGTCACGAAAATTTCCAATCATTCTACAACTACCATCAATAAATCAAGATTGTTTGTGTCCTTTGCATGGCAAGCCTTGTTTTGCTAAAAACAACGTCACGTCTATCATTCATTTCAATACTTATCTATTATTTTCCACTTGGCGACAATCCTGACTGATCAAAACAGATATTATCTTATCTGTTACAGACGCTCCTTCTATAAAGAAGATTTTACAGTTTTGACATACGATATTTAGCAAGCCAATATTATCGTATTGCAGTTTGGTGTTCATTAGAAATTTCGAGTTTAGCAATCTTTTTATCTGCTCTATTGACACCTTTTTAGTATTCATTGAGGGCGTTTTAAGGGGGGGGGCTATTTTAGATACAACAGGGGCGCGAGGGGTAAGCCGCCCCCCTGCCCTATAGCTAAATCCGCCACTGCTGTCAGTGTGTACTGAATGAACGAACTCATAAGCATGAATAATAACTGTGTGATACTCCGATTTTATGTTAACGACATTCTGATAGCCTATATAGCAAAGCGTCTGTGAGCACTACTATCCCCGGCAACTGAAAATTAGTTAAAATGCATTTGAGTGTTTGTGATATTTATGAAAATACGCTATAATATGATCTGAGTAAGAAAATGCATCAATAACGACGTAATTGTTTCTTACTGGTACATTTCCGTGTGATATCACACGGATTTTTTTATTTTTTTAAATATTTTTTTTTATTTTTTAAGATTGACGATTTTTCAGACCCTGAAACCAGTGGCGTAGGTTACTAATAGTTACTAGTAGCGCGACTTTCTGGCGGCTGGGGCTAGGGTAAATGCCAAGTTTACTCCCTTCAACTGTTAATGATAATGCCTTGCCTTTATCAAATAAAATGCCATAATTAAATAAAATATATTTTTCTTGTTTGAAAGTGCAGAAAGGTTTCATAATAGCTATGCTAGAATATAAAACAGCTTTTTTAACTAGCATCCCTTTTTTATTTAAATTGATATTCGCTACTTTACCTCAAACACAAGTCTTTGATGGCAGTCAATGTTCTCTTTAAGCTCCATGGCTGTGCAGATAGTTTACCGACGCAGCACAGCAGTTATGAATTACCGCGCAGCAAATTTTGTAAAATATTGTACAACAAAATAGATGCTGTGCAACTTTGCACACATATTTTTCACTTTGCACACTGTGCCACGAACCTTTGAGGAAACATTGATGGCAGTGTCAAAATACTCAAATTCAGTGGTATCATATTAATATAGCTAACTTATCCTCATCCTATAGCATAAAAACGAATACTCTAGTAATGAATCTGGAAACTCTTTTTTCAATTTGTTCTTGTTCATCAGTGTTTTCTTTGGTTGATGGGTCTCATACAGAATATGCATATTCTAGTATAGGTCTCACCAAAGAGAAGCAGCATTTTAGTTTTATTTTTATTACATCTGTAAAAGTTTTTAGAATGTCCTATATCAAAGCATCAAAACTTAACTTTTCTTGCTTCAATGTTCACAAAATAAGTTATTATTTCACCGAAGTTCGACTAGTAAAACTAGTAAAGCTAGTAAGTACACATTCGATGGAAAGAAGAGCTCGAGATGATGTACGTTGTTGAACTGATGTCAACCTCAAGTTGTTGTTGTTTTTTTTTTCTTTTTGTTTCCTGAAACTCCTTTCAGCGGAAGCTACTGAAGTTGACATTGTAAGCCATGTTTTCAGAGCTCGATCGATATTGGGCAAGGATTCTTGTAATTTCCATGTAGCGAGTACATTTAGGAGATCTAAATTAAACATGCAATCGGTCTTTTTATTTTGCAAAAGTTTATTCATTTTGTGTTTAACGCATTTTGTTTCAATTATATATAGCTCTTTATTTATTTCAGGAAAGTTGCCTGATAATAGAACAGCTTTAGATTAGATACTAAATCCTTCATTGCAAAAGATTGAACCGCTTTGACAGTCAGAAAGTTAAAGTTTTCTGCTATATTTTTCAGAGAAAGAAATATGTCTTTTATCTGCATTATAATTGAATCAATGATAGCAAAACAAAAAAAAAGAAATTTTGAATTAATCCAAATTTTGTCCTTCAGCTTCAGCATGATCTCCTGGAGTTTGTTTGCTTTCCTTTTTTGAACTGGCCCTATTTTAATACAAGTTTCTTCAATTTTGGTAAACAATATTATTCATATCCTTATTTCTTAGATCTTTATAGTCATTTAAAAGTCATTTTAATAACAACGGTGATCGATAAATATCCTCCTATGTTCTCTTTTTTTTCAGTGCTTAATTTACTTTGTTTATTTGTTCCAATATATCGAATTCCAAATAGTTATAAACGCAATTAACTATTGATTTGACTTTGGAATGATTTAGTAACAGATAATTTATCATCAAGTAAGTGATAATCCTTCATCTCAATTAATTAATACTAAAAGAATTTGCTCTAGTCGCTTATATACAGCAATTACAGCATTTGCTTTGGACTACACACTAGAGGTCCAAATAAGAAAGAATCAAAACATAGGTGTTGTTTTTAATCATATATTTAGTATTATTATATTTAATAATATTTAATAAGACATTGTTACAACTGTATTAGTGGGAATGGTGAAATGGTTTCTTGGATGTCAAAATAGAAAATATTTCTGGCTTAAGATTTGATGTCCCAAACATCAACAGTGACCTGAGATTATAGTCAGACAAGTTATTTCTTAAATTGTTCTTCACATATTTCATCCTCAAAAATGTCTGTTCGCACAAGAATGTTGTTCCGAAAATCGAAAGGTACCTTGACGCAAAAGCTTTGACATTATTAAAGTCTTCTTTGGCAAAAACTGGTAAAAACTCATAAATCCTTCTTTGAATTTGTACCTAAGGAGATCATTTGCTTGCAAATCAATTACCTCCAGCTGCAGTTCATCTGAGCAAATGGCTTCATCTGCTTCAAATGGATTTTGAAATAGCCTAACTTCTTCGGCCTTTGAATCCAAGTCAGAAAACCGCTCCTGAAGCTGCAGCTGTTGGTCTTTGATGATCTCGCATGCCAATGATGTAGGGAACTCAGCTGTTGCTTCAGCGATGAAGACCTTGAAAGTGTTTCAAGTTGTTGGCTTGTACTTGTTCCAAAAACAAGTTTAGATCTGAAGGCCTTTAGGTGATTGTATAGATCAGAAAGTAGATTTTTTCTCCTTGTAGTTTTAGGTTCAGAAATTTTAAATGACAAGTAATGTCTGCAGCAAAGGCTATTTTCCACACCTAATTTTCATCAGACAATAATGTTCTAGGAAGTCACGTATTCCCTTTCTTAATTCAAATACTCTACTCTGAACTTTCTCACAACTTAGCCATCTTACTGACTTACTGCTGTGTAATAGTAATCTGGTAAATCGTGCGATTCTGTGTCAGTATTTTTAAACATGCCTCTGAACTGCCTATGGTTGAGCCCATGTGACCTTATTAAATTCACCATCTTCACCACAGGATTTAGTACACTGCTAATGTGCACATATTTAGCACACAAAGCTTGTTGGCGAATAAAACATAGCAGGAACATTGGTTTTGGAATGTGTTTCTCAATAATCATCTGCTTCACTTGTCCAACTGTTACGTCGTTGTCTGTGTTATTTGTTATGACCAAACGGACAGGTCAACTCAAGATATAACACCAACACTCTTGAACATCTATAACTTTATTAACAGCATGTCGAAAGTTCCTCCATTTACAAACACGACCTATCTCTCACTGACAACAACTGCCTTCAACCTACGTCACGTTCACACTATTACGTCATACTCTTTCATACCGTGCGCACCGCACCAAACACAAGTAAAAACATTGCAATGTCAGGGAAAACCCAATAACTCTATAATGTTTCCCTGACACCAACCAAGCCTTTTTAGCGCATTTTCGAGATGTCGAAATCGCTATTGCACCCGTTTTGTCCGTCCGTCCGTCCGTCTGTCATCACCCTTGATCACAGCATCCATAAGTCCTAGACCCATGATGTATATATGTTTTTTGTATGCCCTGACCTGACATTTGTGCATCAACACTCAGTTACTCGATCCGTTTAAAAACCCCGTTAAAACTACCAACAAATATTTCGAATCGAGAGGTAACACTAGCGCAGGGAACGGCCGCCATTGCCGGAAGTCGAATGTATAATTCTTCAAGCATTGAAGAGTGGTGCGAAAGGGTGCAAAAGAATTAGTTGTTTTTTTTTAGTTGACGTCATTAGAATATGTGTAAAAGTTTAGAGAGTTTTACGTCATCATTTGTGGTGACTTGTAGTTGGATTAAAGAGAAAATAATTTTTTTTTAAAATGTAAAGAAATGACTTTTAAATAAAAAAAATGTCAGGTATATTCATTACACAAGAAAATTCATAAAAATATGTCTAAAATCTAAACACAATTACTGATAACTACATAATTCTGATATCTAACATAAGTACTGATACATAATACGAAAATGCGCTAACACGTCCTGAATTCCAATAGGTACCAGGCTTAACATGATTTTTTAATGCCACTCTTATTCTTTCCTCAATCAGCAGTCAAGCAAGTGAACTTAGTCAAGTTATAATCAACAAATGCATTGTGTTTTATCGTTGAATATATCCTCTCCGGTTTAAAAAATATTAACTACAGTTGGACCTCTCTAAGTTGAACTCAAAATGACCCGTAACAAAATTCAACTTACGGAGTTTTCGAGTTAGGGAAAATGACGAAATAGACGCATAGTAATCAAGGAAATGATCATATTGAGGGGAAGGGGAACATCCATACCAGCCAGAAATGGTTGACAGGAAAGAGAGGCGGTGTCTTATGCTTCACAGGAGAGAATGCCGACTTAGGTTTGATATAAACACCCCTAAGGAAGCACCCCACCATACACATTCACACACTTGACTCCTTCCACGGTGGGATGAGGGGAGTAAGACTTTTCTATATAACCGAATGCCTTGAAAAATTCGACTTACGGAGGTTGGCAACCAAAACTCTTGAGTTTAGGAAACCTAAAATACATTAGGTTAATGGAATTTGGCCAGACATAATATATAATGCGACATTGGGAGGTTTAAGACTAAGGAAAAGATCGACTTAGCGAGGTCCGCTGTACAGGCTAAATCTGTCATTACGATTGTTTACCTTACCAAGGACAATAGGGGAGTGGAGACTGCAATAACGGCTAGAGGTCTTAACAGAAAAGAAAGTTGGTGATTGATGTTTCATGTAAAAAGAATTTAACTTTCTTTGACATCTTATCTTATGTTACAAACGCTCCTGCTGTACAGAAGATTATTGCGTCCTACATTTATCCATGGTTTGTGTTTAGTTCTGGATTCTTAATAGAGTTTTAAATGATAAAGTTTTGGCTTTCCTGGTTTCTTCAGGTAACCCATTCGACACCCGAATTACGGACGGAAAGAAAGTAAACTTGTATGTGTTTGTTCTTGCATACGGAATAAGAAAGGTGTTTTTATTATAATGTCTATCTGAGGGATGCATTAAGTTATCATTGTGTTGTATTTCTACATTAGCATTAATTGCTTCATGTAAAATCACTAATTTACTTTTGGTTCTTCTATCATCGAGTCTTTCAAGATTTAATGAATTAACTAATGGTTTTGCTCTTCTCAGTTTTGAATATTCTCCAGTAATGAATCTTGCAGCTCTTTTTTTAATGTTTTCTAGTTTATCAATGTTTTATTTGGTGGATGGATCTCATACAGAAGATGCATATTCTAGTATAGGTCTAACCAGAGCGAGCAAGCATTTTAGTTTTACATCTTTATTACATTTTTAAAAGTTTCTTTTTATAAAACCTAAGGTTTTCTTTGATTTTGTAACAACTTCATTGATAGTTTCTCCTTTCTTATGACTCCTAAGTATTTTGCATCTTTACCTTGGGTTAGTTTTTTTCCATGAATTAAATATTTTAAATTTATTTGTTTCTTTTTGTTTGTTACTTATAGCAGTTGTTTTTAAATTTTTTAAAACAATTTTTCTCCTTATCAGATAAGACAGGGGTTTCCAAAATGCGGCCCGCGGGGCCCTTTGGTGGTGTACGAGTCGTTCGCAGCTACGGTAGAAGCGGAAAGCATATTCAGGCAATGTCAACAAGGAAATTTGCTGGTGGAATGTTGCAGTTCTTGACTAAGGATAAAACCATCTCCTGTAACTGCTCACAACAAACAGATAACAGAATGTTAATTAAAAGTGCCAAATTTTGTCGCAAAAAAAAACCAACTTGCCACTAAGTTTAATGGACATCTCGAAAAATATTGCAAATTGGTTTCCTGATTCAAAAATTGCTAAAGAATTCAGCTCTAAATTAACAAAGGTATCTATGATGATTTAAAAAATTTATTTGCAAATTGAACAAAGAAGATTAAGGTGTGCCCATTAAGTTGAGATCATATCATTTTACTCTGTTGGTTGACAAATCAACTGATATATCAATCAGAGAAAAATGGCCATGGTGGTAATTTACTTCGATGTTGAAATTGGTAAGATTCAAATTAAATATAGATTTTATCATTTAGTTGATTTAAAAGAAGCAAAAGCAGAGTTCATTTTTGCTGCAATCAAGGCATGTCTGGACGAAGAAAAACAACACTGGCCAATGTAATGGCAATTGGAACTGATGGAGCTAATGTAATGATTGGAGCAAACAATTTCGTCCTTTCGCGTTTCAGAAGTATGCTTTCTGGCATCAAATTGAACAAATGACTGGAAATATCGAAAACAAAGTGTACAGATTTCCGCTACTTTCGAAGTTTGCACACACAATGTTGGCGCTTCCACAAAGAAAAGCAGAAGTAGAACGCGTTTTTTCTGCTGTTAGTTTATTGAAAACCAACTTGAGAAAAAAATTGTCTATTCCAATGTTGGAAAGTTTACTGGCTGTGAGAAATGGACGGGGAAAAATTACTCCCACAATGATCGACAGTGTAAATGTTTCTATGTATGATCATAAGCATGAGGAAAACACTGTCACTGATGTTGAATGACATACAATAAACAAACGTTATAAAATATGAGCATGGTAATTGAGACGTGCTTACATGGATACTTTACATTTTTTAGCTACAATGCTTGGATTATGCTTCATATTCGTTAGTTTTATAGTCAAAATTTTATCTTAAATGTGTCCGTAAAAAATTGTGTCTGTAAATTTTGTTGAGAGTTCTTACATTTGTCAGTAAATGTTGTTTCCTTGAGTTGACAACCCTGCGCAGACCGAATTTGCTGTTTTACGTAACACAATTTGGGAGCCATGGAATTACTGCGACTTAACCGATTTCGAAAAATCATGAATCATGACTTAACCGTATATGTATATGCGTTATAAAAATATAATTAATCGATTATTTTTCCGATTAATCGAACAATTTTTTTTAATCATTACCAGCACTTATTTTTTAATTTATTATTCACTTTTTTTAACAAAGATAAAAGTGAAATATTTATTTCAATAAAAATTTAAAAATTACAGATTCAGCGGCGCTCTTTTGAGCTGACACAGAATGGCGCCCTTGACAACTGCCCCATTGTCAATCCGTTGCTACGCCACTGCACCTAACCTATTAAGCATCTGGGTTATTTATTTTTCATGAATGAAGTATTTTGAATTTATTTATTTTTTCTTTTTCTTTGTTACATTGTAACTCTTAATAACATTTTATACTTTTCTAGATGGAAAAGCATACTGCAGTTAGTTTCCCATTTTATCAATTCATTCAGGTCTTTTCGTAAGATTTTGCTATTTGTTATGATTTAATGAATTGTTCTATAGATTATGCAGTCATCAGCAAATAACCTAAATTTTGTTCCTGTTGAGATGTTGTTGGGTAAATGATTTATATACATTAAAAATAGTAAACGACGCCTTGGGAAGGCTCATCTCATATGGGTTGGTCATGTTGTACGCATGCCGGATGCCCGCCTTCCAAAAAGACTGCCGTATTATGATGGACAGTTGAGGGGGAAAAGAATACGCGGAGGACCAAAAAGAATATATTTAAAGATCTTTGAAATCGACCCAGGCAATTGCGAGAGTGCGGCTGCTGATTGCCCATCCTGACGCACCAAAGTACACGATGGAGCGACGACTTAAAAGTGAAAGAGGCTGGATACAGCGGGGAGGGAGGGGGAGGACGGCTCCGACAATCCAGAAACTTGAGCATCCAAGTCTCCAGTGGGACAAACTATATTGACCTCGAATTTGCCTCATCAGCCATCTCTGAATTCACTTTTTTTTCCATTAAAAGTGTGAATTATCGTCACCGTTTTCGATGGGCAAACAACACAACACCCTTAGTCGTCTAGAGACATACATAAAAGACAGCTTACTATGTACAAGCCGCTACATTACCTACACCGTTCTTTGCACACGTTTTTCGCTCATTACTTAAATGAGACGGGGAACAGACTCCAATCGTCTTGCATGGCGGAGCACATACTATCTAGTACGCAAGATAAACAATGACCTGTCTTCAGGCGCATCTTTGGACATGACCAGATGAGGATAAATGGCATGTCCACCACTGCCGTTTTCTCCTGCACTAGCGCACCCAGCAGAGTAAAATTTGAGGATAAATTTATTGGAGATTATAGAACCCTTATCTTATATCGCATGTGATGAAAGTGCTGTTCTCACTGACACGTTAACACAGCGGTGTCCAAAGTCCCACCCGCTGACCAAAACCTGCCCGTTTGCAATTTTAACTGGCCTGCGACCTTATGTGATATAATTAATGGACTGACGTATTATTTCTGTAATGACATTATGCTTTTAAGCAAAGTTAAAATATGTACTGTTTTGAGTATGTCAAATGATGGCGAAAATCGATTACGTGGACACAGATTTTTAAAATTCCGATGAAGTTATGTGCTGTTAAGTATACAAAATTTGTTGATAGCCTGCGGTAAAAATCGATAAAGTCATTTTAAAAATTTTTTTCGTCGCCTCGGACACGAATAGTGCGTTGGTGAATTTAAAAATGTCAAATAATTTTAGTTTTTTGTATCACAATAGTAATTTTTCTCTTGAGAAAATACACAGAAAATCATTCACTGACGGCAAGTTTGTAAAAACTAAAAGAATAGTTGATGAAAATCTTTAAGAATATTTTTCCAGAGCAGGTAATTGAAAATGTTTGCCTTTCTCGCAACACTGTGGTTCGGCAGAATTTAAGAAATATCATCTGACATTTAGAGAAAATTTAGGCAAAAGCAGAAGAATTATAAAATTTTCGATAGCCTGTGATGAAAGCACTGATGCATCTGACACTGCCCAATTTTTAATTTTTTAGAGCATTTGAGGATGTGTGTGAGTGAAGAATTATTTGACTTTGAGAGTCTAAAAGACCAAACAAGGGGGAAAAATGTATTTGCTTCGGTTTGTTCTGTTACCAAAGACATTTAACTACAATGGAAAAAAATTCTGGAATTATTACTGATGGTGCTCCTGCCATGATTGGTGAGCATAGTGGACGAGCAAAACGTGTCTGCTGTAAAAAAAAAAAAAAAGTCAGCGAAGAGGCTGGCAAAGCTTTTAAACTTCAATTTATCATTCATCAACAAGTTCTTCGTGCTAAACATCTTAACTCTAACGCCCTGTTTCACCTCCGGTTTCAGCAGTTTCTTCTTGACATCTAGGGAGAATATGGAGATGTTGTGTATCACAACGATGTAAGATGGCTAAGACGGGGGGACAGCACTTCAGCGCTTCTAAGCACTAAAAAAAGAATTTGCAAATTCAAAGAAGATAAGGAACAACCTATTCTACAATTATCTGATATTGATTGGCTGGCAAATTAATAGTAGATCTCTAGTTGATTTGACACAGAATATAAAAGTTCTTAACACCAATCTTGAAGGGCACAATGCTGTGGTAAGCAAATTATTTTCACATATCAAGGCTTTTGGGAAAACGCTGCAACTTTTTCAAAGTCAACTGTCTCAAATGCAGCTTAATTGGGGCCATCCATATATTACGTACGCAAAAAAGTCGTATTTTTCGTACGGCCTCCCCCCTTGTTGTACCCCGTACATTTTCGGGACCCTCCCCCCCATGCGTACGTACAAATTCGCTAAAGTATTCGTCAAAAGTATTCATTAACTTTTTTGAAGGCATCAAATTCTTGACATCGCAATTCGAGAGGAGCACAAAACAACTTTCTTCTGAACTCAGTTTTTAAGGCATTTATTTTAAATTTGACAGAAAGGATACTGGATACAGTCAGATTAGGATTATTGTCACTCGTGTCGATATAAAAGAAAGTAGGGTGGATTTAGGTGTCTTCGCATAGTACGTAAGTAAGAAATCTAAATAGATGACAAAATTACAAATTAACAAATGCATTTTTTGGAAGAACCCGGTTCAATAGTGGGCATATGTTCCAAGCGTACACGTACACATGACGTATTTGAATATATCTAGTGAAGTGTAGTGGATGCTATATGTCCCAAATGAGTCTGCATTACCCCCAAGAATTCCCTTTTGACCCCAGATGGGGTAATTTACCACTGTTTGCGGACCTCTTTCTTAAAGGATGCCCGTCAGTCAATTGAGGGATTTTTAAAAAAAATACATTTTAATATTATTTTTACATAAATTTTTATAAAAAAAGAAGTTAACAATAATGATTTATAGTTAATGCTTAATTTTCATGCATTAAAATAATAATAATAACCCCTTTTCAGTCCATGACGGACTCAAGGGCAAGTGAAGTAGCGTTCACAAGTTATTAAGCCACCACTAACGAGCAGGGGATTGTGTGGCTAGCACAATGCCCCGTGGGCCTTGCCAGTAACGTGGTTTGAACTCGTGACTAGAGTTCTTCCCACCGTTCAGCAGTCTAAAGCGCTACTACTTAGACCAAAAATCTAAGGATGTTAACACATTTCGTTTTTTGAAGGCCGGTTAAACGGTTTTAAAAAACGGACCTGTTCAATAGGATAGGCCTACCTAAATATTAAAATTATAAAAGTTTATGTTAACATTACTGTTAACCTAAAAGTAGCGGATTCTAGTAAATTTTCTATGCCCAGAATGATTGAGCATTACCCCCAAGAGTTCCTTTTTTACCCCAAATGAGATAATTTATCGCTGTTTACCGACCCCTTGGTTAAACAGACCAATAGCGGTAGCCATGTATTTTTCATTAGTTTATAATTTCCACAAGAGAATGCAACAATTTAAACACGCATCGTCGATTGGTGACATTATATTTACAACTCTTGTGTGACGTAAGTGAAATCCTGAAGAAAAAAGAATTGAAAAAACAACAACAAAAACAAAAAAACTTGTGAGCTTCGGAGTAAAAAGTTATGATAATATTGGATATTTTAATAATGTCATAGTATTCTTTCAGTCCTCACTTGCAGGAATTACTGTATTCTTCGACGCAAAAGATGACACCCTACTTTCCTGCACAAATGTGGGGTTCGTACAGTAATGGCCATTTTCCTCTTCAAGCGCATACCTATTAATTTTTAGAAAACATGAGATGTGATATCAATGTGATAATTTTAGATCAAATGCCTTTGATGTGCATATATACTTAGCAGGAAAACTGTCATTAGAAGATCGAAATCAATTTGAGGAATTGTCTTGTATCTATATATTCTAGGTTTATCAACAAAGCAATGATCCTTGTAATGTCAATCGTCACATTAGCGAGCTTAATCGCGAAGGTTAATCACATCAAATGGTTTTTGACATTACCGCTGCATTGTTCGTTAGCTGTCTTGCTTGCTATGCCTTGGCAACTAAACAATTTTTTAAAAATGTTATATATAAAACAAGCCGAATTCATACTTAATCTTATAAGGCTTTAAGCTGTGTAAGGGCTCATTTTGCTATCAAATCAGAACAGAGAAAATCATGTCAAAACGGGAAAAGAATGCAATGGTACCTGGTGAAATGGAAAAATTCTTGCCGGTCGTCTGTTACGAAAACGTTTGAGAAGCACTGGCTTACAATTTATGTAAGGGCGTTTTACATAGCTTTACGCGTGTTACGATATTACAATGCAGACCTACACTTAATAAATACTTAAATGACAAAAAATACTTATTTTCAGATAGAAAAAAAAAAGTGATTTTTTTTTTAATTTTTATTTTATTTTTATTTTTTATTTATTTATTTATTTATTTATTTTTT
>MUZC01001033.1:101956-130107 GCA_002072015.1 Radix auricularia
AAAAAACAAAAGAATATTTTGTTATTAAAGCAGATAGTCCCATTGCTTCTGCTCTGACACTTCCTTTATGTTATGTCGATGGCCTTGAAATTATATCTTCTAGAATGGCTAGAATAGCAGAGAATGATCCAATAACTGCATCAACTGCATGCTCACAGCCTACGGCTTGCCCATCTTGTATCAAAAAGTCATTTCAGAGTATCTACTGTTGATTCATATTGAGATTTTCGATTTTTTAAAAGAGTATGTAGACGTAAACTAGACGTAAAGAATACCTTTTAGCAGTGCCAAAAACAACTGTATACATCACTGTTTACAGACATTGCTTCGATAGTGACCAAATTCAAAACATGAGTACAACAATGAACATAGATGGCATTGTATGAAGGTTTGAAGGCCACTCTTAGTTCAAGACATCACATATGAGCCAACATATGCCTTTCCTCCTCAGATTGTGATATCAATGTCTCGCTTTTGTAATATGTAGTTCCACAACATGTCCTGATTTTGAAACTGAACGTAAAATGACATCTTATCAATTTCAAATATATCAATAGTCCGTCTAATCGATAATTACAGAAAATACATGTTCATTATCAATTACTGCAGATAATTCAGATGCAAATGATTGAATTAAATCAATCAGCACATCATGATTTAAATAAATTTCATTTTTCTTTTAAACTCTAGATATTTAGCAAGCCAATATTGTCGTTTTGCAGTTTAGTGTTGATTAAATTTTTCGTGTTTAGCATTCCTTTTTTTAATTATTTTTTTTTTTTTCTGGTTACACTTTTTTAGTGTTCATGAGGGCGTCTCAGGGGGGGCGCCATTTTAGACCCAACTGGAGCGCGGGGGGGCGACTCGCCCCCCCTGCCCTATAGCTAAATCCGCCACTGAAGCCAACCCCCCACTTTTGGAAGATAAAAGTATTAAAAGTGTATAACCCACTTAAACGAAATGGTAAACATTTTTTTAAAAACTATAACAGGCTAAAAATTATTAGGTAAACTGGCGATAGAGTGTAATGTAAAATTCGTTGTTGAAAAAAAATATTGTTTAACAATTTATTAAAACATTTACAAAAATAAATTAAATGATTAAATAAGGTCGGTGATCTTCATGTCAGTTTAATTTTAATATTTTATAGCCTCTGGTAGAGCAGTCGAATCTTGTAGGATGTAGAAAAGGACCTTCATGATTCACAATAACAACACTCGATATTCAATATATAATAATTAATATACATGCATGCAGAAATCACCTATGACGCACTCATAAGACGACCCCCCAACTTTTCCCCGTAGATTTTGTCCAAAAAAGGCCGGTTTTAGAACGAGTATATATGGTAAATATTTGGAGGTGGTGGGGATGGGAGGTAAAATAAAAGGATTGAAAGAAACATTAATTTGAAAATCTCACAATGAATGGAATAGAACTGATTTCTCATCATACAGATACGATCTTTTTTTTTTAAAAATAGCACCACTGTGGCATTTAACAATTCATTACAAAATTTACTGACAAACCAAATGACATAAGGCCAAAATCCTTCATTTTTTAGGATTTACTCTTAATCATGTTCAAAGTTTAACAATCCTATTCATAACAAAGAGAAAAAATAATAAAACAGCTTTAAGAAATGGAAAAAAACACTTAATAAAACTGCTAGTTTTTGAGGCAACCATGAAAATTCAATTAAAAAAACACTTATAATTTGTTGTCACTACTTTAAATTATGAAATCCCATCAAATTATTCATTGTACAGTAGCTTTTATGAAACAGAAGACACATTTCACACCTTTACATACAAAAAAGGATATTAGTTATCATGAAAATTTAATTAAAACAAATGCTAAATAAATCATGAGCCTCAAATCCTCCACAATTTTTAAGGCTCAGGACTAAAGCTGCCTCATGTCAATATCTGTGACTTTTTCAATTTTTAAGATCATCATGTGTTAAGTCCTTGTTAGTTCATCATTCTGTTTAATACATTTTTTTTAAAAGATTAAAATTGCCTTTACACTAAAAAAAGTTTGAAAATGTATTCAGCAAAATTTAAATTCATATGTAGAAGAATTAAAAAATAAACTTTTTTTCCCTAAAAAATGATAATAGACTGCATAATTGTTTAAGTTGAGATACAACCTCTCAAATGTGAAAACAATAAATAACTGCATTAAATATATGTTCTTTTAACTGAAACGCCTATAAAATGAAAACTACAAGTCTTAAAAAATATTTCTTTAATTCAGATTTTGAGATTTGAAATAGTACATACCAACGGATCTGACCCCACATTCTGAGTTTCATTTTCAGCTATCCTCTCTGAATTTGAAGATGTTAGAGACATTTCACCACTTTGATTTTTGCCTCCAGTTTTACCTTTTCCCAAGTTTAATATTTCTGATTAATGAAAGAGTTAAATAAGTTATAATAAATAAAAATATGATCTACAAGTTGGATTTGATGACAAAAATATTTTTTAAAACAACAGTTTTAAACAAATGCAAATTATATAGATTTTTCTTTAAGCTCAAAGTGAAAAAACTAAGGTTACTTTTCCTTCATTTCATGTTTCCTGATTAAAAAAGTGGTAGTTGTTTTTCTAGAAATTAGCCTTTGATATAAGCAGTCAAGAGACAGATTTTTGAAAACTGAATATATAGTCATACAATCGATTTTTAAAATTTAACTTACTTTCAACACTTTTTCTAATGTCATCTGGTGCATCCTCCATAAAGCAAACAGTGATTTTATTGTTTGCTCCAAAGGGCTCTTTTCCATTCGTTTTCTCTTTGGCACTGGAAAAAAAATAATAAAACTAAGCAAACAATAAATTATAAAATGACTTTAATATTTATCAATGTTCCCTCTAAGGTTTCTTGGTCATGTGCAAAATATCAACTTTGTGTGCAAATTGCACAGCATCCATTTTTGTGTGATAATCAATAATTGTATACCTCAAAAACACAGGCATGTTGCCTTGTTAAAATTTGCTGCAGGGTTATTCTAAACTGCTGTATGACCTTGGTTGTGGCCGCACAACTTTAAGGGTCATGGCTTTTAACATGCATGGACCAATCAAAACCAAAAGTTAAAATAAATTTACTTTATTTTAGGGCTGTTATCGATTAAATTAAATTTAATCGTTAACTTTTGAGAAATTACCGATTAATTAATCGATAATTTTGTTAAGCTAAAAATAAATATCTATGACGTCATTAAACTGAAAATTTCAAGAGAAGAAATACAAAGAGGCAATACACTTTTTTTTAATTGAGTTATTTTAAAAACATTTTTAGCAATAATGATGAGTTAAACAACGCATTAAAGTTTAGGCACTTGGATGAAAATTTCAAATTAATTTTAAAATATAGATCTACAAGTAATACAGCTATATAGAAATTGTTTGATGATTAACAAAAACATAAAGATCATCTTTTTATCCCACGTGTTCAAAAGTTCTGATTTTTTTTAAAGACCTAATAATAATATTTTTCACTACGCTGTTTTTCTTTGCATTTTGTGCCCTTTCATGACATTCTTAAAAATGCCCATAACTTAAGTATTTTATTTAATTTAATTTTAAAATATAATATTGTTAGGAGATATATTTAAATATAAGTAGTTCAATATAATGTCAATGAATTTAAATTTTGTTATTGTTAATTAAAAACAATGTTGGTTTTTTTGTATCATTTATCTTATAAACAGGTTATTTTTAAGTTTACACTTTTAGAGTCTGTCTTTTAAATGTAGCAGTTTGTACTTTTAAAAAAAAACAACCATTATTAATAATTAATTAAAAACAATTCTTTAATTTTAATCACTATTTTATCGATTAAAATAATTTTAATCGATAAAAACATTTACTGATTAATCGAGAAAATAATCGGTAATTTCCGCAGCCCTACTTTATTTCCATTAAAATAATAAGATGGTAAGTAAGTGCAGTATTTTAAAATAATTGAAGCTGTGTGAGAATAATCTTTTAAGTTAAGTTAGAAAATCCTACTGAAAATGTAATTTGTATTTTTGTAAAATATGCTGTAGGCCTGATTTAAAATTTAAACAATATTTTTTTGTACTCCCACTAATTATGGCCATAGTCTGACCACTTCATGATTGTCACTATACAATTTAGGAGGGGAGAATTAAAAGACTTTTAAATAAATTTTAAAAAATAACATACGAAGGTGTATTTGCCATTATGTATCAATAATTTAAATATTTGCCTGTAGTTTCCAAATATAAATATAATGATAATCAATAGAAAGAGTAACAACCTATTTAAAGATTTATTTTTATCTGATTTTACTACCAGTTAGATTTGCATGTCATTTTTTTACTGGTTACCATGGTAAAATAAGTGTTAAGGAATACAAGAGGCTACAAAATTAAGATTAATAAGGTAATTTGCTTAAACTTAAAGAAGAAATAATAATTAATTAATTTTCTTGAAAAATATTAAACAATTCAACTGAAATCTAAAACTGAGAAGAAATAAATGTTATCATCTTAAATTTAAAGGTGTACCTTTTAGCTAGTTCAAAGCTGTCAAACTTCAGTATACCAAATTTAGTACCCCGCCGAGTTATAACTTTACCATTCCATTCATTATAGAATGTTTCCAGGATTGATATGAAGTCTTTTCTTTTATCTGCTGATAATGGTTGATGATAACCATGAACAATGAGAAATGGTTCATTTTCCAACTGAAAAATAAAACAATAAATTATATTTATTTCTGAATTTAAATTTAATTTTGTCTTACAGTTACAGTTATAACTTTGACCAAGATGCACCAAACATTTTTGCTTACCATTTTATTTGTTAAACAATAAATGAAATTTTCAAAAATTCTATCTATAAATTATAAAATAACTTAACATAATATTTATTAAAAAGGTATTGTCTTCAATTGTAAGAGAAGGGAAATGACAATAACAGTAATGACAGTGAAAAGTAATAGTACTATAATTAAAGGTCTTTCTATAGAAAGCAAACAGAATTTTTTTTAAAATCCCAATAAATATCAAAAACTTAATTATTGAGGTCATGTTTATTTAGAAGATGTAGAGATGATAATACATTTATTTTAAATATTGCTAAGATCTTTGCTACACATTCATTTTACTTATGAGGCAATAAGGATTTTCACATTCCAGAGCATCAAATTCTCACTTAATTTGTTTCACTTAGATACTGTTATGGCTAGACTGTACAAAAGAGTCTGGTCCAATGCCAAACTCACATCAAGGACTAAGCTGCAGGTATACCAGGCCGGCGTACTGAGCACGCTCCTCTATGGATGCGAGTCATGGACCACTTACACCAGGCATGAAAGAAGGCTCAATAGCTTCCACCTCAGATGCCTGCACCGCATCCTTGACATCAAATGGCAAGAGAAAGTCCCCAACACAGAGGTCCTGGCTCAAACAAGCATGAGCAGCATTTCAGCCATATTAAACAAAAGACGCCTCCGCTGGCTTGGACATGTGAAGAGAATGCAAACTTGTCACATACCCAAAGATGTGCTGCTGTACAGCGAGCTGGCAACAGGGAAAAGGTCACCACAAGATGTAAGACCAAAAAGCAAGAAATCAATATGGATCTTCTACCAATGACAGTAAAGAAGAGGACAAAGTGGACTTCTACAACAGGCTGAGAACCCTTATCCAAAGGTTCCGAGGAGCAATGTGATTATCCTCATGGGTGACCTAAATGCAAAAATTGGCAGCAACAGTAATGAATAAGAAGAATGCATGGGAACACAGGACCTCGGAGAGATGAATGATGATGGTGAAAGGCTAGCAGATCTAAGTGCTGCAGATGGACTGGTCATTGGTGGAAGCCTCTTCATCCATTGAAATATCCACAAGTCAACATGGATATCACCAGATATGTCTACAGCTAACCAAATCGACCATATCTGTATCTGCAAAAAGTTTAGAAGATCTCTCCAGGATGTTAGGGTAAAAAGAGGGGCAGATGTGGCCTCAGACCATCATCTACTGATTGCCAAACTAAAGCTCAAATTGAAAAAGAATTGGACGAAGGAGGGAAGCAAGCACCAACGTTTTAACGCTACTCTTTTGAAAGAGAAACCAAAACTTAATGAGTGCAAACTTAAGTTAACCAACAAATTCCAGATCTTACAAGATCTAGGGAACGAAGAATCGATTGACCAAAACTGGAAAATCATCAAAGAGATACCCATGACAACCTGTGAAGAAGTGTTGGGGCTCAAACAACAAAAGCATAAAGAATGGATTATTATGAAATCACGGAGAAATTCCAACATAGGAAAAAGAAGAAGGCAAATCTTAACAACAGCCACACCAGAACCGAAAAAGCTAGAGCATCAGCAGAATACGCAGAAGCCAATAAAGACATTAAATGCAGCATAAAGTCAGATAAAAAGAAATACATGGAAGGATTAGCACTTGAAGCAGAAGAGGCAGCTTACCATGGTAACATTAGAGAACTATTCAGACCAATAAAAAAGCTATCAATAAAATTCAAAAATCCAGAGAGACCTGTTAAACTAAAGATGGGAAATGAAGACCTGACAAAGAGGGTCAGAAAAATAGGTGGATAGAGCATTTTGAAGAACTCCTCAACAGACCAGCCTCACAACACACACTCAACATTGAGCCAGCGGAACAAGACCTAGAAATAGATTGCAGCACACCCACAAAACAAGAAATAAGCAAAGCAATTGAACAACTAAAGAGAGGCAAAGCGGCTGGTCCAGATACAATACCGGCAGTAGCCTTGATAGCAGATATTATGACTAGCTCTGAAATGCTGCATATTTTTTTCAAGAAAATATGGGAGGAAGAACAGGTCCCAACAGAGTGGAAAGAAGGACACCTCATTAAGCTCCCGAAGAAAGGAGATCTTAGCTCATGCTCGAACTATAGAGGAATGACTCTGCTATCCATACCAAAATGAGGGGTAGGACTGCAATCAGGCTTATAAAAAATTAAATGGAAAAGACGTAAACAAGGTAAGGGTTACCCTGACAGGACGTAACAAAACAGCAAACGTTTCGGCAAAGAGCCTTTTTCAACGAACATACAATACACAAATAAAACGAAAATAAAAATAAAAAATAAAATTAAGAAACTTAGCTGCGGTGAAATCCGAACAGATAAACTTCCCTAAGGGGCTATTTATGATTAAGGATGGCTTCACTTGCGCTATCCGCAACGTTGTCTACACCATTGTGTGTAAGCGGTGTCCTTTGAAATACATAGGGGAGACGGGACGATCTTTGTCGTGCCGAATGTCTGAACATATTATGGCGATTACATAAGACAAACAGTGTCCCGTCTCTCGTCACTTCAATGGACGCGACCATATGGGTGTCAAGGACCTGGCAGTCACAGCTATTGTCTCGTGCACAAACACACCCATGCGGGTCAAGCTTGAAAACAGATTAATAGAAAATCACGGTACACTCGCCCCACATGGGATGAATGTGTTGTTTTCTTTGACCACCTAGGCGTTTGCCCCGCCCACTCTCTGCTTTCCTATATAAATTCGCTCTGTCATCTCTCAGTTTCACTTTCTTGGATTCTTTGGATTTCACCGCAGCTAAGTTTCTTAATTTTTTATATTTTTTTTATTTTTGTTTTATTTGTGTATTGTATGTTCGTTGAAAAAGGCTCTTTGCTGAAACGTTCGCTGTTTTGTTATGTCTGGTCAAGCTAACCCTTACCTTGTTTACGTCTTTTCCATTTAATTATCCATACCAAACTAAGTATTTAATAGAGTGCTGCTAAACAGAATGAGAGAGGCAATAGACACCCATCTTAAGAGACCAACAAGCAGGTTTTAGAAAGGATAGATCATGCATTGACCAGATTGCCACACTGAGAATTATATTGGAACAATTCCTGGAGTGGAACTCACCATTATACATCAACTTTATTGACTACGAGAAGGCGTTCGATGGTGTTAACGGACCAACCCTGTGGAAGTTGCTAAGACACTACAGTATACCACAAAAGCTGACTCACATAATTAAGACGTCTTTTGAAGGCCTTACATGTCGAATCATTCATGGCCAAAAAACAACAGAGGCTTTTGGGGTACAGACTGGAGTCAGACAGGGGTGTCTGCTTTCACCTTTCTTATTCTTGCTAACCATTGACTGGGTAATGAAGATGTACATAGAGCAGAAGAGAAATGGTATCCAGTGGACACTATGGAAACAACTTGATGACCTGGATTTTGCGAATGATCTGGCCTTGATATAATGCTCACAGCAACAGATGCAGGAGAAAACTAACTATGTAGCACAGTTCTTTGCTTGTGTTGGCCTGAACATCCACAAGGGAAAAAGCTAAGTCCTTAAAATAAATGCATCAAGCATCATCCCAATAACACTGGGAGGAACAAATCTAGAGGAGGTGGATAGCTTTACATACCTCGGTAGCATCATAGACATGAAGGGAGGGACAGACGCTGACGTTAGAGTGAGAATTGGCAAAGCAAGAACAGCATTTAAACAGCTATTTGGAGCTGCAACAGCACATGCAAAAAATATTTAAAATTATTTTTAAGGCTTAAAATGAAAGAGTAGAGCACTTTTGATAAATAAAATACATAAATAAAAAAAGATTTTAAAAAACCACGATTTTATAAGAGTTGACGAAAATAAATTAAAACATTTAAGTTCAAGTACTCTCATTTTATTTGACTAAAAACGTGGGGCAGGCCCTTTTGGGGTTTTATATATGCAGTTCACTCATTCTCTCACTCATAAATCTCTCTTTCGCCTTCTTAATTATAAATCTTTAATTTGTATATACCTATCTTAGTGTTGTATTTCTAAATTAGAATGGGATTTTTAAGCACCCTTCCCACATATTTTAGTGGTTTTAAAAATCTTTTTTACCTCTATTTATTTTTATACCAAACACCTCATAAGTGACCACCCAATGTTTTAATACCACAGTGATGTGGTCACGGCGTGAACTCATGTGGCATGTGAATGCCAACAAATCCTTACCCTATAACAAGGTTTTTTTTTCAAATTAAAAAAATCGGAATGACGAGTCACATTATTATTTATTATTTATATTTTCGTGGGGGTGCATTTGTAACCACAAAGCAGTGTAAGCCGGGACCATCATAACTGTATTATTTTTGTCAACTATCACTAAGTACTGAGCTTGTCTCTTGCATTTAAACTTATAAACAAATAGGTTTTATCCACACCTTCATCATGAATTATCTTGCCTACTCTGTATATTCTTAGTAATCACATATTGCCATACATTCATTATTCATACTATTCAAATTTATTGCATGTATCATAAAAGTGTAGAATAGGACTGAGTCGACTTATCAATGGGTCAGTGATAGTTTCGATGTAATTTTGTGCACTGATTATAGGGAACTAGCAATTTGCCCGCGCTTTGCTGCGGGAAGATGGAGTATTAGTGATAAGTGAGTGAGTGCATAAAAAAACTATATTTTGGCCCCCAGCGCCCACCAAGGAATATTTTAAATATTATTTCACCTGCTGCCATCGTGGAAGTGTATTTAAAAAATCCCCAACGTTTTATGCGTTACCTATTTGGGAAATGTATATAGCACATATTCGGAAAAAACACGTTTTTGAGGACCGGCCCCAATGAGTGTGAATTTTAAAATTATATTACGCTAATTTTTGTCGTGAAAGGGTACCCAACAACTTCCTAAAATTTTATGCTTCTACCTACATGGGGAATGGGAGAATTAGTGATTTTTAATTTTTATAAAGTTAATATTAGGGAAAAACTACATTTTGGCCTCCCAGCCCACAGTAAAGAATGTTTTAAATAATTGTTCACCTGCTACCATGGTGGAAGTGTAGTTAACAAACCCCCAAAGTTTCATGCGTTTGCCTATTTGGAAAATAGGAGAATTATTGATTTTCAAATTTTTATAGCACGTATAAGGAAAAAACACGTTTTTTTGGGGCCCAGGCCCCCGTGAGAATGCATTTAAAAATTATTTTACGCCAATTTTCGTCATTTTTAGGGTATCCAACAACTTCCTAAAGTTTTATGTTTTACCTACACGATGAATTGTGGAGTTTGTGATGAGTTGGTTTTTAATATAAGAAAAAATTATATTTGGGCCCCCGGCCCCCTGTGAGTGGAAATTTACCATTCTCTTTCACCAACTTTCATCTGGAGATGGTACTCAACAACTTCCGAAAGTTTCATACTTCTACCTAAATGAAGAATGGGGGAATTAGTGATGTGTAGTTTTTATATTGTTTATATTAGGAAAAAAACTGCATTTGGCCCCCCAGCCCCCAGTAAGAGATATTTTAAAATATGTTTTCAGCTGCTACCACCGTGAAAGTGTAATTATCAATTCTCCAACGTTTCATGAGTCTACCTACTCGAGAAATAAGAGAATCAGTGATTTTCAATTTGTATAAATCTCATATAAGAAAAAAAATACGTTTTGGGGGCCCCGGCCCCCATGAGTGTGTATTTCAAAATTCTTTTACACCAACATTTGTCCAGAGAGGGTACTTAACAATTACCCAAAGTTTCATGCTCCTACCTACACGGAAAATTGGAGAATTAGTGATAAGTTGGTTTTTAATATAAGAAAAAATATATTTGGGCCCCCAGTACCCAATTAGAGGGAATTCTAACATTCTTTTTGCCAATTGTCAGGAGCTTGTACTCAAAAAATTTCAAAAGTTTCATGCTTCTACCTATATGGGAAATAGGAGAATTAGTGATTTTCAATTTTATATAGCTCATATAAAGAAAAAAATGTTTTGGGGGCCCCAGCCCCCATTAGTTGGAAATTTAACATTCTCTTTTGCCACTTATTTATCATCGGAAGCATGTACTCAAAAAATTTACAAAGTTTCATGCTTCAATACGGGAAATAGGAGAATTAATGATTTGAAATTTGTAAATAGCTCATATGAGGGGGTAACAAGTTTTATGGGGCCCCATTTTTGGGGGGCTCCCATACCTCTATGAGTGGGCATTTAACATTCTCTTTCGCCAATTATCACTGGGAGATTAAACTTAACAACTTCCTAAAGTTTCATGCTCTCCACCTACATGGTGAATGGAAGAAATAGTGATTTTTAGTTTTTAAATTTGGGCCCCCAGCCCCCAGTAAGAGAAATTTTAAAAATTATTTCACCTGCTAGCATCATGAAAGAGTATTTATAAACTCCCCAACATTTGATGAGTCTACTTACTCGGAAAATAGGAGAATTGGTGATTTTCAATGTTTATATAGCTCATTTAATGAAAAAATAGTTTTCGGGGCCCCAGTCGTCGGAAGCATGTACTCAAAACATTTCTTAAGTTTCATGCTTCTACCTACACAGGAAATAGATGAATTTTTTATTTTCAATTAGCATATATCTTATATAAGGAAAAAAACAGTTTTGGGGCCCCGGCCCCCATGAGTGTGAATTTCAAAATTCTTTTTTGCCAATTTTTGTCGTAAGAGAGTCTCCAACAACTTCTTAAAGTTTCATGCTTCTACCTACATGGGAAGTTGGAGAATTAGTGATGTAGGCAAAAAAAGTTTTTGGGCCCCCGGCCCCACATGAGTGAGATTTTCAAAATTCTTTTTCGACAATTTTCGTAGTGAGAGGGTACCCAACTACTTCCCAAAGTTTCATGATTCTACCTTCACGGGGAGAATTACTGATGAATCAGTGAGTGAGTGAGTGAGTCAGTCAGTCAGGGCTTTCCCTTTTATTAGTATAGATGGTCTAGTCACCGGTAGTGCTAGTTTTTTTTCTTCTTGTATGTCACATAACCTCGTGGTCGTAGGGGGTTCTAATGTTTCCAACAGAGGCTTTTGGGGTGTTTCCATTAGAACTTTCACAGGGCTTGTTAGACCTTGGCAGCGCCAATCTCCTCTCCAGGTCACTACCTTTCCTACCGTCTGCGAGGTCAAGTTTTTCGTACGTAGTTACCCATTTTGCTTTCTTCGCCTTATCGACAGCAGTGTGGACTTCGGCCGTCAGTCTATTATATGCCCTACGAGCCTCAGCTGTTTTCAGCCTAGCAACTTTTTTCTTTGCATTTGCTCTCTGTTTCACTAAATCTTTTAGGCTCCTTTCCCAGTAGGGCCTGAATTTCTGTTTCCCATTTGTCCTTGGGATCGTTCGCCTCGCGACCCCAAGGATTGTGCCAATAAACCTCTGGTAGGTGTCGTCCATGTTGCCTCCTGCAACATCCAGCAGAGCGAGCTCCTATTCATACCAGTTGGCCTTACAGAACTGCCGGTGCCTTCTGTCAAATCGAGGTTTGCCAGCACCTAGCACAAACTCAATCAGTATTGGAAGATGGTCACTTCCTACTTCCTTCAATACTTCCAGTCTATGCTTAGACTCTAGGTCCGCTGAGATAAGCGTTAGATCTGGTTGGGACTCCGTGCTTTGTCCCATGTGCAGCAGTGTCGGCTCACGATGCTCATTTTGTAATCTAATCAAGTTAGTACCAATACAGACATCCTCAATGTATCTGCCTGATGCGTTCCGTTTGGCATAGCCCCAGTCAGGAGATTGGGCGTTAAAATCTCCTGCTATTATCGTTCCACATAGAGTGACATCTTCCCCAACTGAAAGTGTAATTGGATTCCTGGGCGTGTTATACACGGTGATCGTAAAAACCAACATCGCCTTTGAAAACCCTCACCCAGAGAGTATCAGCGTTGCTGTAACACTTGACTTTGAGCAGCTCCATCATAACATCGTTCCGGACCACTTTGGCAAGCCCCCGGCATCGCCGGTCGCACTTGCAATGGTATAGCGAATAACCTGTTATGTGAAACGACTTACCCTTGAGAAGCGTTTCTTGGGATAGTGCCACATCTACCTTTCGTTCGTGGAGTACTTTGGTTATTTTGTGTGCCTTTTGCCTTATGCCACAGACATTCAATTGCAAAACTACCAGGGCTTGTTCAAGATGGCCATTCGCACCCATACCAAGATGGTCAGTCGCCGGTTGACCGCTAGGACGTGGCCTATCGTCCATCACCACACCTTCTAGAGATGTGGTAGCCAACCCACCCGACATACCACCATCCGCCAAGCGTTTTCAATTTTGATTGAACCATAGAATAAGAGAGGGGGTAGGCAGAAATCTTCAACTCATTGAGGACGGTCCGTGTGCGCCCTGTCCCTTACCCAGAGAGTCATCCGGTCTTCAGCATTCCTAGCCGGGCATTGTTGGGTGTGAGTACTGTGAGCCTGCTCCCACAACCATCACCGGGCTTCACAGTGAGGACATGCCCACCCTTTCGTTTTGTGTTTTGGCAATGGCGCCGTGGTTATTAGTTTGGGGCCACAGCCACTTCTGCGACCTTACTTATCTCCCAGACCGTGTAGAGGCTAACCCCACTAATATGTGCCATTGCACAATTTTAAAATGCCCTGTGAACTACATTATAAATATTCAAATGTCTCACGATTTAAACATGACAGATTTAACAGGTGCGGGAGAATAAAAAATGGTAATAAAAAAAATTAATTACCATATACAGTTGCAAGTAAGGTTGGAAACGGTTAACCGGCTAACCTGTTAACCGGTCCTCAGACCAACACTCTTCGCAATATTCTTCTCTGTACTTCTTCGATACGCATTCAAGGATAGCAGTGAGGGAATCTGGTTACATACCAGAGCTGATGGAGGACTTTTCAATATAGGTACATGTACTGTGCGCCGATAAGTTTTTGAATGCCTGAACTGAAACAGACTATAAAACGGTGATCAGAAAATGCGGATAGGTCACGGGGTCATATGCTCTTATAGCTTTCTTTGTCTTTATAAGAAACAGACTATAATTAATATAAATAGAAACAGCCTCGGCCTTGACCGTTGTTGACATCTAACGCGCACTGTGTTAGTCTAGTACAGTCACCGCGACAAAGCGAGAGGGAGAGGCGTTACCGCTTGTGTTGTTTTTTTTTTCACTACGTTATCGCTAGGTTTGTTGTTTTCTTTTGGGTTAGGCGGTCCTACGGTCATGAATAAAGATGACCGGCCGCTTAGTGAAGTACATGTACCTATATTACGAGAGGTATTTGAAAGACGTAGCAAAGATATCGGGCGATTAATCGGCTGGATCTTGGTATCGCTTTAACTCACCGCGACAAAGCGAGAGGGAGAGGCGAGACGCGTTACCGCTTGTGTTGTTTTTTTTACTAGTTTTTTTCACTGCGTTAATGCTAGTTTTTGTTAGTTTGTTGTTGTTGCTTTCTTTTGGGTTACACGGTCCTACGGTCCCGAATAAAGATGACCGGTCCTGGTCTGAGGACCGGTTAACCGTTAACAACCCTAGTTCTTACTAATATCTCATGTTTATCAGGAAGTTCCTTAATTAGCTCTTCATAACTGTGGCATTCATGAACAGAATGGAGTAACTCAGGTTTGATGTGCTTCCTGTGTAAAAGGATGATGTAAAATCCCTTCTTTTTCAGATCAGCCAATTTAATGTTGAAATCTACATCACCTGTAAGTAGTTATTCAATTCACAAATGAATTAAAGCTGAAATCTTTATATCCTCATAAGACTTATAAAACTGGTCTATCCAAAATATTTTAGTAATTCTATAATCTTGTGTATGAGCATCTTTTAACTGCCATGCGAACTGGAAAGTAACAAGTATTTTTGTTGGGTATTTTTGTTTTAATTTTTTTTTATACAAAAGAGTTAAAGTTTAAATATAAACAATATACAGGTTAAAAAAGTGTGCTCACAGATGCAATCAGTAATCATAACTCCGAAATCATTATTTATGACACTCTTAGGGAGAAAGAATACATGATATTTTAAAATTTAATTCTTACTTGTTATAAGAATAACTTTGCCCCCAGCATCTCCAATATCTCTGGCAAAGTCTTCCATTTCTTGTATAATTTTAAAGTCAGAGGAATTACCTTTGTCTGAACATATATCTAATAGGTTAGCCTGGAAGGAGGAGATGTGAGAAGAATTTTATATGAAGAAAACGTAATAAGTGATTAAAAACAACCAAGAGTTATCTATCCCTATTATGATAAAATCATAACTCTTGGGAGAAATGAGAGTTCAACTATTCAATTATTAAATATTAGGGCTGCGGAAATTAACGATTAATTTCTCTATTAATCTGTAAAAAAATTATCGATTAAAATTATTTTAATCTATAAAATAGTGATTAAAATTAAAGAAAATATTTTAAACATTTTTTTCGATTTATTAATAATAGTTTGGTTTTTTTTGCATACAAACTTCTCCATTTAAAGAAAAAAGATTTTTAAAGTGTAAATTTTAAAATAAGCAGTTTTTATAAGGAAAATTATATTTTAAAAAACGTTGTTTTTACTTAATTAGCATTAAACAAAATTTAAATTCATTGACATTAAATTAAACTGCTTATAGTTAAATATATCTCCAAATAAGTACCACAAACTGACGGAAAATTTAGTTTTTTTGCCATAAAGCTACAAATTAGCAACTTTTCACTCACTTTTTTCTATAATAAAAAAAGATGGTATGCAAATTAAAATTGTATCATTTAAAAGTTTATTTTAAGCCATTTAATTATATGTTATTGTCTTTGATGTTGACCTAATTTAAAATATTAAATTTGTCACTGGAAAAAAATCACCATAACGATTTTTGAGCATCAGCCGAGCGATGGTTTTCTACCCTCTCTCATTAAACGCCTTTGCCATAGCCCATGATACATACAATTGCATTAAAAAGTAATAAATCGTGTGCAGAATTGGATACTCTTTAGTTTTGTATAAAAAAACATTTTAAAATAGTATTTAAAATGTAAAATATTATAAAAATTCCATTAAAAATCTATAGAATTATACGTTTTTAACATAAATTGACTAGTTTGTTAACATAGCTGAAAAGCTTGTTCATTTTCCAATATAAATACGTAAACAACTTTTCATTTATTAATATCCCGGATTTTGGCAAAACGAACAAAAAACCCCTATATTTACGTTTCGAAGTATGTTTTGCCAGTGCAAAGAAATTCTGAGTCCCTTGATGCTAGCGCTCAGGCAGGGACAAACAAATTGACATTAGTCGATCTCAAAGGCTTAGTTGGTAAGTAATATTATTAAAATAAAACATATCTATAGCTCAAAATTTTTATTAATTATTTATTTATTGGCAAATGAGTAGTTTTCACTAGTTAGTTTTACGATTCATTGTACAGTAACATTCACTTTGAATGTTCGTTACTAACGTAAACCACCACTCCTACTTTGAAGTGAAATCTAAAACTAACTAGTGAAAACTACTGTTTCTGACTGTTAATATAAAACTGATGTATTTCCCCTGAAATATAATGCTTTTATGAGTAATAATTAATATATTTCATAGTAATAAAATGATATTATTAGTCCTAAATTGTCATTTATATTAAAGGTCACGTGATCATAACTTTGGTTGCCAATGTAAACAATGATTAAAGAAAAGTCAAAATGTTAGGGACGTTGTTATTTCAGATATAAATCACTTATGAAGAGATATAAGAATTTTAACATTAAGTTATAATAATTTCTATAATATATGATTTATGTACATGTACTGTGAATCTTTAATATGTTTTCAATTTTGTTAGATAATGGTGCTCTAAAGAGGACTTTTCTGGCTAGAGGAAATGGTAGAAGTAGACCATCACTGCCAAATCTTGTTATGAAAAACAAGCTACTCTTGCAACTTTATGTTTAGAAAGATGAACATATTAAGTCATGGGATGAGGTAAATTTAAAACTAATACTAATGATATTAATTATTTTAATGACTTTATTATAATTAATATGTTTATTTTAACAATTAAAAATTATTTTTCTCTACTCCTAGTAAATTTAAATTTTAAAATTAAACTCAATAAATTGTCATTTTCAGCTTGAAGCCTGGTTCTCACTGATGAAACCAGGTGGCAACTTTTCAATTTGGAATCAAGGAATCAAGTAAAAAAAGTTATGGACAGTTTGAATTCAATTTCATCAGTGGACTATGCACATTTATTGGATAAAATTTTGGGTTTTGATTCAATTAGTCCTTTGGAATAAATAGAGAAAACATTTACACTCAACCATTTAGTTTCAAAGTCTTCACATTTGAATTTGAAATGTGACGTAGACAGTCTGAGGTTTTTGTTGACTACTCATCTACAAGCCAATAGTGTGGAGATATTTTAGTTTCATTTACACAAGTTTCATTTACACAATTTTTAAATGTTTGGAAATTAATGCATTTTAAGCATTTATAGTGTGGTTGTGAAATTTAAATGTATGTTATATTAACTTGTTGTGAGATGTATGTTCAGCTCATATATTATGTATATTAATAACATTTTCTTATTATTGTGGTTGCAATAACATGTGTAACTACTTTTTTTTGTTATAGTCTTAAAGTACAAGTTTTTTTGCTATGTAAGTCCATATGAACCATTGCACTTTTCCCAAATGATTATATATTACATATAAATGGAATGGGCTAATTAACTATGTGCATAGTTGAAAGCCATGGTTTTTCTTTATTGTGATGTAAATATTTCAACTGTAGGACAAATGTTTTTTTTTTAATTTTGAAAATGACAAAATTTTCACTTTTTGAGAACCCTTGCACATTTTAAACCTGAAACATATTGTTGATATTTAGTTTATAAGTGCACATGCTTTTTCATTTAATAGAGCTTTAGCTAACCTAAATTTTGATATCAATATCTGTCTTCTGGGTTAAATGGCTGATTTTTTGCATATTTTTTTTTAAGTTACAAAATTCATGATTTTTTTTCCTCAATTTTGATTTTTTTTCAAAAAACGATGCAAAGCCATTTTCATGTTAATAAATTTTGATGTTCCACGTATTTTATATCCATGAAAAAAATTGAGTTTATTCTCTATGTACATATGGTTGAAATAAAAGTGACTTAGTGGGTCTAAGTAATATATATTTTCAGATATAGCTTTTCAAAAATGGCACTTTTTAGGGTTGCGATAAAAAAATGAAAAAAACTGAAATTCAAATGTTCATAAATTTATCATTTATGAAGATATATGAACAAATTTGGTGTCCCCAGTCTTAGAATTGCTAGTTCTTTAAAATAAAACAATTATAAAAGCTGTGTGCCCATTTTGAAATTCAGTTTGTGGTACCTACTCATAAAATATTATTATTTTTTTTATTAAATACTTTAGATATGGGCATTTAATTAAATTTACAGTTTAATGACGTCATGCATCTTATTTTCAGCATTAATCAAAGTAATTGATTAATTATTCTGTAATTTTTCAAAAGTTAATGATTAAATTTAAATTAATCGATAACAGCCGTATTAAATATATTTATTTCTATTATTTAAATAAGCTGGTTTTTGCACCAACAGATCTTGCACTGACCAGATAGCGACACTGTGCATCATTCTAGAGCAGTCTCTACAGTGGAACTCGCCGCTTTATGTCAACTTTGTTGACTATGAAAAAGCCTTCGACAGTGTGGACAAGCAAACCCCGTGGAAATTGCTAAGGCAATATGGTGTGCCCCAGAAGATTACGGATATAATCAGAAACATGTACGAAGGGATAAACTGCCGAGTTGTCAATGGTTAGCAGGTGACAGATGCTTTCCAGGTGAAGACAAGGTTGCTAGCAGTCACCATTCCTGTTTCTGTTAGCCATCGAATGGGTGCTAAAAACATTTACACAGCTGAAAAGAAATGGCATCCAATGGACCTTGTGGAATCAACTTGATGATCTTGACTTTGCTGATGACCTTGCCCTTCTTGCACATACCCAACAGTTTATGCAGGAGAAAACAAACATTGTCGCAGCCACTTCTGCTAGCATAGGTCTCAACATACACAAAGGGAAGAGTAAAGCCTCAAGGTTAATGCCACCAGGACATAACCCATCATGCTTGAAGGAGAAGCCCTTTAGGAGGTGGACAGTTTGTTTACCTTGACAGCGTGGCAGATAAACAAGGTGGTACAGATGCTAATGTCAAAATAAGGATCAGAAAAGCAAGAGTAGCCTTATAGCAACTCAAGAATGTTTGAATCTCCAACAACTTAGGCAGCATTTTAAAAGTAAGGATTTTTAACGCTATGGTGAAACCAGTGCTGCTATATGGAGCTGAGACATGGAGAACTGTAAACCAGACCAGAATCCAATCCTTCATCGACAATTGTCTAAGAAGGATTCTTAGAATTCACTGGCCAGAAAAAATTAGCAACCAGGAACTGTGGCAGCGGACAATATAGAAGCCCATTGAGGAAGAGATTCTTCAAAAGCATTGGACGTAGATCGGTCATACACTAAGAAAACCTGCTTCTGATACAACAAGGCAAGTCCTGAAATGGAACCCACAGGCTAAGCAGAAAAAAGGCCGTCCAAGAAACACTTGGCACAGAGAATAGAGGCAGATATCAAGAGAATAGGCCATAAATGGAAGATCCTAGTGAAACTGGCCCAGGATAGAGATGCCTGGAGGTCTCTCGTAGGTGGTCTATGCCCTTGGAGGAAGCCCAGATGCCGAGAATCATTGGTGGATGTCCCTCATGGATGAGAAGGCTCAACTAACGATTATTTTAAACTATTCTTAGTACAACAGAAAACTTTTAAACTTCTCAGAACAGAATATAGAAAATAATTCAGTATATTCTGGTGTGCCATGACTAAGCAGCTAGCATTACAATTTACAATTTTGGTTTGAGTGTAACTCAAACTGAGGATTTATTACCGTGCACTATCACATTTATCTAATATACTTATCATAAAAAGTATACTTGTACTTGTTATAAAAATTGTAATGAAAAAATATTTTGAATTTTCTAAATCTAAAATTTCTTTCCTTTTAAGGCCAGGAATCAAAATTGCTATAAATAAATACATTTTGTGAATAGAAGCTAAATATAACCCCTTTGTTTTCTTTTAATGTATAACTATTTAAATATGTTATATATTGTGTCCTATGAAAATTATACGATAAAAAGACTAGAGTGAACTTATTTACATACCCCACAACTATTTATAGCCTGTCTTGTCTTTCTACTCTCATTAGCAGCATCTGTTATGCAATAGAAACGTTTTTCTTCATTGTTTCCATTCACAAAAATAAACTTTGCCCTTATGAGGTTGATTATGTCAGCAGCAGATTTCTTCTTTGGTACAGGACAATTTTGCAAATCCCAAAACACGCCAACATAAATTTTACCTGAAGATAATAATTTGTAACACTTTTAAATAATGTTCAGACTTTAAGACTAGCATTATTTTAAGTGAGAAAAATTTCAGCAGTTATAGACTTTTACTGATATAATTCACTGGTTAGAAGAAAACAATTTTTAGTTAGCTTGCCATGGGCTAGCATGTTTTACATTTCTTTGACAAACTGATATACTTTACTGTAAAATATCCTAAAAACAGATCACTAAACAATCGATAAAACAAAAATAAATACAAGATTACATTAACAATTTTAAAATTAGACAATATTTTTTTTTATTTTATGATGTAATTTTAAATTAAAAACACACAGTGAGTCAAAAAATTACATTAAAAGCAACACAAAAAAACATTTTTTTTCATTTTGAACTAACCTGGTTTATAAGTAGAGTCAGTCAAATTTGGCTTTGATCTATTTTTTATGGGTAAAAAATTTATTTAAATATGAAATTGGAAGGTTTTACCCTAATAAAAGTCATAAAACTAAGGAGCAAAGAAGAGTTTGTAAATTTCAAAAACACTTAGTAATTCACATTTTTCTTTCATTAACAATAAGGTTCCACTAATTAACAGATAATTTTTAATTGTTAAAATTGTTAGTATAATAAGCAGACTTATTAATTAACCTGAAATATTTCACTGACTTGACTTCAAATTAGCCTTGACATTCAGAAATGTTTTGTTAAATATGAGTTTATTTTTACGTTTTAATTTTTGTCAAAAGTTAACATCAAAATTAAAACAATTTTATTTAATGACAACTTAGTGCCTGTCACTTTATATGACAATTGTGCATAAAGGTTATACAATATATTGTACTTGGTTAGAATAAAGAGCTGTTTTCCCTTTCATTATTTTAATTAGAAAGCAGCTTGTCTGAAATATCAAGAGTTAGACCTTTTTATATCAACTATCTTTTATCTTAACAATAATATTTAAAAATGGTAAGAGAATTTAACAAAGAAAAAAAAGACATTACCTATGAGAAGCAGATCCAGGGTTTAAGCTAATAGGGTTCATTGATGCATCTCTATCCATCTTCAGGACATCCAGATCATCATTGTTTGCTGAGTTATTGTCCTTATGAACTTCTTGATTTCTAATGATTCCATGATCCCCAATTACCAGATTTGTTACATTTCCAACATCTAATTTAGTGTGATAGTGAATATGAGTCTCAGGTTTCCCATTCCAGCCCTTTTGTAGGATTTCTGTTTGAGCAGTTGGGTTCATAGTTGGTGAAGACGTGGGGCAGCTAGATGAAGTTGCCAATTTAGGAGGAAATTGAATATCTTGAGATGCAGGTCCATCTATCTGTACATCATTATTTTGGTTCCCTAAAGCAGAGTTTGATTTGAGCTGAACCCCTAGAAGGTCACATATAGCTAAATCTTTTCTGGCATCTGTTGGAGCATAATTACCAATACTTTTTTCAGTAATACCATCATTTTTTTTTACTAAAGTGTCATCTGAAGTACATCTTGTGGTATGAGCCTTCATTTCTGTATCTTTAGTCTGATTTTCATTTGTGGTGTGAGCCTTCATTTCTTTATCTTTAGTCTGGTTATCATTCTTTACTGTCTTAACAGGTGAGTGTATTTCTAAATCAAATAGAATAGATTTATACCTCTGATAATATTGTTTTCTTTTTAGATGCAATTCCCTTTCTCTTTCTGCCATCTCCTTTATTTTTCCCTCCAAAAGCTTTTTAATTGTGTTCTCATCTTTATCTTTCCTATAATATCTTATAGGATGCAAATTACGAAGCAGAATGTCAAGTTTTATCTCATCTCTATTGTTTGTAGTATGCACAGGAACAACACTCCATTTCTTGCTCTCATCATTCAAAGTTTCCGATAAAAAAACATGGCTTTGAAAAAGAGCTTTAGTACACCTACAGAATTCTTTAGTGACAAACAAAAAGAAAAACATGGCCCTTTGAAAGGCTTGCTCCATTGTGTCTGCAGTTCCAATTTCTAAGATTTGTACTCTATAACGCAGACTTAATAAATATTTTTTAAAAGCTTCAGCACCTTCTTCATCAGACGGAGCACAAATAATTAAAATTTCAAAATAGCCATGCTTTAATTCTGGTGGCATTAAATGTATATATTTATGATAAATGTCCTGAGCTGTTCGATATGAAGATCCTGAATTTCCTGATCTTTGTAAACTTTCAGGAGTAGACAAACTTGCTATCACACGATCATTGTCAGGCCGTGAACTTGTTGACATTGGATCAGGATGTAATAAGGCATCAAGCATAGATTCTTCTTGTGCATCTGTTTCTAAGTAACTATTCGATGCCATAATCTTTATTATAACTTCATACACAAGTGATTTTCAATATCATCTGAAACTTAAAAGAAGAACATGAAAAGTTAAAATCTTACATTTCAAAATTAATAGGAAACAAAGTTGTCTGGGAAAAACATAACTTTTGGCCCTCATCTGTCAAATGTTTAATAACTCTTATAATAATCTAGACGTAGAAAATTTATTATAGAAAATGCATTCTGAAAGGACATTTATTTTTAATCTAGTGAACCAATGTTCAGTAATTATCTCTATACTATAACTTATAACCTCTTGCTTTGATCAATGATCCCTAAAAGCTGCACAGCTCTCTGCCTGATGCTGCACAGCAGTTTAGAGTTACAGCTCAGCAAATTTTAATAAAGGTGTAATACATAATTTTGAGCAGTAAAATTGAATGCACAAATTTGCACAAAAAATTTATTAATTTTTGCACATGGACCAATGAAACTTGGGAATATTGGCTGGGACATCCATAAATGAACTAGCCACTAAGGCTATTAATTAGTATTTCAAGCTAATAAGTAGTAGTAATAAGTAGTGAAAAGTTAAGTAAACAAAACAGGCCTACATAGCATTTTGTAAGAGGTAATAAACAAATTAAGACTAATTCCTCCCCTCAAATCATATTTAATCATCTAATATGCAACACAAATTAGACACTGTTATTAAATGTTTAAATAATATAAAAGTTGTAAGATAGGAATTTAAATGTTGTATCAGAAATTTAATATTATCTCCACTTTGTTTACAGATTTGTATTCTTTCAAATAGTCTTTGAAAAAGGAGCTAAATTATTCAATCAAATTTAATTCAAGATCTGAAATATATGTATGTTATTGGCACTCTTTCTATAAATCAGTGGTCCCCAACGCCCAGGCCGCGGACCAGTACCAGTCCGTAGAGTAAATGGTACCAGGCCGCCAAGGAATATTCAATTATTTCCTTTGTTTTTACTGAGGTGTATTATTTTCGGGATTGTATGACTTTTAAAATACAAATCCTTGGAGCTTTTTGACAAAAAATATTTCAAAAATAAAAACTGAAAGACGCACAGTATAAGTACACATAAGCATCATATTTCAACCTAACCATAGTGCTAAGGCTAAAAAGCCATTCACTATAAACGAACACTAAATGTTGCGCTCCACTGAAGACATTTGCTGTTAACTTTTAGGAGAGGCTACTATTTAAAAGATGACAAATGTTCCTTATTTGGTTAGAACTGTGACTTATATGTATGGCATCTTTATTATTTGAAGCTCTTGGTGTGGCTGATGAGACAAATCCTAGAGTGGCAGTCTCTTCTACATGTCACACACATGAATGCAATGGAGCAGTAGTGCCTGACCTTCCTCCTCTCTCTTTTTTCAACTGCTTCTGCCCTAGTTTGCTCCTCTGCTCTTAGTGATCCTTCTTTCACCATAGCCCGCCACGTGGACCTATCCTCTGCCAGGTTTTCCCAGTTTGGTATGTCAATGTTGGCTGCTGATTGTTAGTTCCTTTATGTCTCTCCTGCATATGTCTGTGTATCTGAGACATAGCCGACCAACTGACCTTTTCCCTGTCTCCAGCTTGCTGTATAGCACAACCTTGGGTATGCGACCAGTTTGCATTCACTTGATAATGGAGGCATCTTTGGCTGAATATGGCTGGAATGCTACTCATGCTTGCTTGAGCCAGGACTTCTGTGTTGGGTACCTTCTTTTGCCATTTGATGTCTAGGATGCTGTGTAGGCATCTGAGGTGGAAGCTATTGACCCTTCTTTCATGCCTGGTGTAGGTTGTCCAAGACTCACATCCATAGAGGGGTGTGCTCAGTACACAGGCCTGGTATACCTGCAGCTTAGTCCTTGCTATGAGTTTGGCATTGGACCAGACTCTTTTGGACAGTCTAGCTATAACAGTTGCTGCCTTCCCTATTCTACCACTTATCTCATTTTCCAGTGAGAGAGTGCTTGAGATGTTCAATCCCAGATATGTAAAACTGCCAACAACATCCAGGTTGCAGTTGTCAATGGTGTTAAAAGGGAGGCAGCATCTTGTGCCATAATGTTGGTTTTCTTTATGCTAATGGTGAGGCCAAACTCTTTGCAGGCAGCGGATAATTTGGATACAAGGTTCTGCAGTCCGTCTGCTGTGTGAGATATTAGGGCGGCATCGTCTGCAATTAAGAGCTCCCAAACCAAAATCTTCCTTATTTAGGCATTGGCTCTTAGCAGGGCAATATTGAATAATCTCTGTCAGCTCTGGTGTGCATGTAAACTCCCTCGCTGTTGTTCTTGAAGGCATACTGGATAAGATGGAGAAGAATATTGCGAATAGTTAGGTGCAAACACGCAGCCTTGGTTTACTCCACTAATTACTGGGAAAGCCTCAGAGGTGGCACCATTATAGCACACTGCCCTGCATGTTATAGTGGAATTGCTTGATGATGTTAAGCAGATATGTTGGGCAGCCTATTTTTACCAAAATCTAGAAAAGACCGCTTCTGGTGACAAGATCAAAAGCTTTAGTTAGGTCGATGACTTGTGACTTGAAGCATTATGGAAATAGCCGAAGGAATTGGGAAATTGGGAAACAATTGAGGATTGATATTTTAGATTTTACCATCATTACACTTAAATACCTATTGTCGTTTCCAATCTGTTTCCAAATCCTATCTATTTGAAGAAATGTTTTCTGCAGTGACAGCAACCAAACCAACACAAAGAAATAAACTTAAAATAAGCAAAATGTTATCGGGTGTCATTTTTTCCTATTCCCCCATCTGGAACAGTCTCATTGCAGAAGAACAAGCTTAGGGCTTTTATTGACTTTTATAGTTTTTTTGAGCTGAAATAATAAATTAATTTTGAATATGGTTTAATTGCATTTTATTTTGAAGGAATGTAAAAAATACTATGGCTGCAGAAATTGACTATTAATTTCTCGATTAGTCGTTAAAAATTTTAATGATTAAATTTAATTTTTAACAATTAATCAACCAATGGCTTACACATTGTTGGAGGTAAAAAAAATAATAATATAGATTTTAAAAATAGCGGCCGATAAATAATAAATTTTCTCAGACAATTATACTAACATTTTGGTTAAAATATATTGACTAACAGGAATGTTCAAAATGTTGATAAAATTTGCCTACCATACTACCATGGTCCTAACACTTCGCCTACTGATCAAACCAAATGAAAAGCGTACTAAGCTAATGGCAATAATGGAGTCTGACTCACAGACAGCAAATGACGACAGCTCTTCTGATAAATTACTGCATTACAAAATGGAAATGGAAGTTCCTGAATCCGTTAACCCTCTGCAATGGTGGAAACTTATTGAACAATGATATCCAATAATGTCATTCCTTGCAAAGACCGTTTTGTGCATGCCAGTTACCTCAGTTCATGTGAATGTTGTTCGACCCCCTCATCACTTGAACCAAATAATGTCAACTCACTTGTCTTTTTTGCATAGTTGGTTGAATTAGTTAAAAGATGACATATAATTAAGACATTCCAGTATTATTTAGATTTTCAATAAAAATGTTTAATAATTGTTACTTATGACGTCATAATTTTAAAAATGTTTGGCTTTAATTAAATAAAAGTAATGATTAATTAATTGTTAATTTTCAAAAGTTAACAATTAAATTTAAATTAATTGTTAACGGCCCTAAAAAATACAATTAAATTAAAATTAATTAAATCAAAGCAATATAAAATATAAACAACCAACATCCACCCCTAACCAACATCCCCCACACCTCAAGCTCAGTGGGCCACTGTAAAACGGGGACTGGTCCACATCGATAAAAAGGTTGGGGACAACTGCTATAAATGACATGTGATGTCTTTTGAATGGGGGATGTTGAGTACCCCATATTTAAATATAAAATGCCACCAGGTGACCTGATATTGACTTCTTAGTCTTGAAGTCTTAAATACTAGGGTTAGTAACTCGACTGAAAACTTAATTGCTACTTAATTTATAACTTGATTTAATATGTAAATAAGGCACTTAAACTTAGACTTAGGCTACATTAAAATTATCTTATTGAATATTACACTGTACTTACATTTACACTGACTTATTTACTACTTTACTATTATCATTATTTTACAAATTTGCAGACCACTAGAGCATTGCAACAATCTCAGAAGAAAGGAAATCAAAATAAACCAATGAGTGGTTAAGGTTCTGAAAAATTATGGCAGAAACTTTCGCAAAAGTGTACTTAACAACTTCACAAAGTTTCAAGGCAATTGGATAAGTAAAATAATATTTTCATAGATTATATAATTTATAAAACAACATTAAGGACAATGATTTTTTTTTTTTAAATATATTGTCTTTGTACTTAACTGGGGGAAAAATGACATTATAGGCCCCAGGGTCAATTCTCCAGCTAAAGTTCCTTGATCCATGTGCAAAATAAAAGAAATGTGTGTGCAAAGTAACACAGAATCCATTTTTTTTTTTTGCATCATTTTACATCTCACAAGACAGATATTATCAAAATTTGCTGCAAAGTAATTTTTATCTCCTGTGTGGTGCAGGTAAGATCTCTGCGCTGCCCCCCAGGTTAAAGGGAACATTGCCAGGCGCCAAAGTGGTTCAAGATGTAAAAGGTGAAGTTCAAAACCCCTACATATATACATATATATGGCAATCCAAATTATGTGTGCTAATATTTGTCAAGAATGTGTAATTTTGAATTGGTAATATTATAAAAGAGTCTTTAAAGTTTACAATAAATATTTGGGGCCCAAAGCTCAAAAACAATGGACATTAGAAGTTTAATCTTATCTTATCTTATATATTACAGATGCTCCTTCTGTAGAGAATATTATTGCGTCCTATGTATATCTATGGTTTATGTTTAGTCCTGTATTCTTATTAGAGTTTTAAATGATGATAAAGTGTTGGCTTTCCTGGTTTCTTCAGGCAACCCATTCCACACCCGAATACCGGACAGGAAGAAAAAAAATTTGTATGTGTTTGTATTTGAATATGGGACAAGAAATGTGTTTTTATCCTTATGTCTATTTGAGGGTTGTATTAAGTTATCTTTGTGTTGTATTTCTAAATTGGAGTTAATTGCTTTATGTATAATTACTTATTTTCTCTTGGTTCTTCTATCCTCTAGTGTTTCAAGTTTTTATCCTCTTGTGTTTCAAGTTTTAATGATTTAACTAATTGTGAGTTTTGAATATTCTCCAGTAATGAATCTGGCAGCTCTTTTTTGGATTTGTTCTAACTTATCAATATTTTCTTTGGTGGATGGGTCCCATACAGAAGTTGTATATTCTAGTAAAGGTCTCACCAGGGTGAGGTAGCATTTTAGTTTGATATCTTATTACATTTGTAAAAGTTTCTCCTTATAAAACCTAAAGTTTTGTTTCATTTTTAATAGCTTCATTGACATGGGGATTCCATGATAGTCTCTCATTTATTATGACTCCTAAGTATTTTGCATCTTTAGTTTGGGTTAGTTCTTTTCCATGAATGAAATATTTTGAATTTATTTGTTTCTTTTTCTTTTTTACTCTTAGCTAGACCTGCCAGCCGAATTTTTTTTAAAATTTCGGCTGGCTGAC
>MUZC01001034.1:12667-40510 GCA_002072015.1 Radix auricularia
ATTTTTTTTTTTTTTTTTTTTTTTTTTTTTTGCCCGGCCTTGGGGTGTAATTTTCGCAAAATTTAAAGTTTGAATGGCTTTGAAGCCTCCTTATTGAAACTATAAATATTGTTATAATAAAAATTTCATTACTAGATTGTATCTCTTCAACACTCCATCAATAAACGAAATAAAATTTATGTGCGTCTATTTTATCATTCCTGTGCTTATATAAAATTTTGTACCTCGATCCACTAACAGTATGACGAGCTTTCTTTTGAGATTTTTATAATGTGAGTAGCTTGTGTGTATGTTACATGTAGTTGGTATGTTGTAAGTTGATAACGTCTAGCAATCAAAGAATGTTTGATGCGTGAGGACGTAGCATTAAAAAGCTTTGACGCACGCAATAGATGGTAACGAGGGTTTTTTAAAAAAAAATGAGGGGTAGGACTGCCAAAACAAAAAGTTTCTCCCCGGCGGGGAATCGAACCCCGGTCTCCCGCGTGACAGGCGGGGATACTTACCACTATACTACCGAGGACGTGGCACCAAATTAGCAATTAAACATTTTATCTGTAAACTGGAAAATAAACTGGATTATTTTCAATCAATAGTTTGTCGTCTTTACATCAGTGGGATAGATTCCTTATGTTAAGGCTTAACCTGGTTGCAGAAACAGGTTTTTAAACAAAACAAAAAAAAAAGTCATTTGTTGAATACCAGCGGCGTACACACTTTTTTTGCATGGCGGGGAATATTCCATGAAGTAAAGATATAATATGCCATGCAGAGGCCGGATTACAATAATAATATTAATAATAATATACAAAAATGCCATACTTTGAGAAGATTTTTATTTCAAAATATTAATGTTAAGGGTGAATCTGAAACCTTGTCTGTAGTAAATTAAGTAAATATACGTGATCAAGGTCTACGCCCCTATTTTGATACGTATGACATCACAGAGGTGAGAGTCACTTAGTCTCAGTGCCGGTCTTAGAAATTGCGGGGCCCTAACTATGCGGCTTACTGTGCGCAATGGATAGGGCGGGGCCCTAACTATGCGGCTTACTGTGCGCAATGGATAGGGCGGGGCCCAGTTTGGATAGGTATAAGGAATTAATAAGGATAACAAGTGAACATTAAGATAGGCGGGGCCTATGAAAGCGCGGGGCCAACTACGGCCGCATAGGCATAGGTTGCAGTGGCCGGTGGCTTAATACTAGCCCTACTTAGTCTCGTCCTCACACGGTTCTTGTTAAAATTCATATCCGAGAAAGTCTTCTCACACAAGTATGTTGAGCCAATGTTAGAAAATCTTGGAACCTGTCTTTATCCAGCTGACGGTAATGTCGGTGAGAGAAGCTGTTGTTGTCTGCTGCGACACTCAGCATCACTGTGAAACTCAATGAGTTCCAGTTGCATGTTGCCCGAACCATCTTCGGGGTCCACACAGAAAGGTGAAGAAAAAAAACATCTTTTATTTTTCAATAGTTGCAAGGTCCTGAAAGCATCTTTGAAGTTCCCCAGCCATGGATATGGTATCTGTAACTTACCTTTGCCTTTTTTTTAATTGAAATTTATTTCATGAATACTTGTCATGATTTCATGTAGTGAGGGGAAATGTGTTATAGTAGACTGCATATGAGACAGTTGCCTTTGGAAAAGTTCCAGCTTCTTCCAAAAAACGCCTCAATATTGCCACTGCATTGTGCCCTTTTACTTTTAGGCAAAAGAAATCTCTTCCACTTGTTAGGTCATTAAAGTCAAGTATTTGTTAAAAACGTCATCGATTTTTGCCATCATTTGACGTACTCAAACCAGGACAAAATGTCGACATTTTTGTAAATATAATATCGTTAAAGAAATAATACGCAAGTAAATAGTTTTTTTTTTTTTTTTAAAGATGAGATGGCGGGCCGGTTAAAATTTAAGCACGGGCCGTGTTGGGCCAGCGGACCGGACGACACCCCTGAGATAGACCGGCTCTGAGACTAAGTGACTCTCACCTGTGTGATATCATACGTATCAAACTATGGGCGTGGACCCTGATCACGTCTATTTACTGCAGTCAAGGTCTCAGATTCCCCCTTTACATTAATACTTTCAAATAAAAAAAAAAAAACTTCTCAAAGTGTGGCATTTTTGTATATTATTGTAAAAATTCCAGTGGCAGAACAATGCCCAAAGTTTTAAATAGCCGAGCCTATTCTTTCTGAACTGTCTGTGACAGCATTGTTCAGAAGTGCAATAATTGACAATATAGTCTGTACTGAGGTTCCTCTCTAACGCTATGCTAAGACCACATGACTTCAGATCAAATTATCCTAAAAGTGTGACTATCTATGGCAGTCTATTCTTGGACGTCGAGTTCGTGACTTTTGATGAACTTATCCTAGACTTGTGACTATTTGTGATGTTTGCATTCTTTACCAGTCTGAAACAAGTGACCTCCCTTTGGACAGCAATACGATGACGTTTTATCTTGAAAGAGGATACAAGATGAGATTAATCATGGCCGCTTTAAATAGAGAGTTAAACGTTTTGTTTGTTTGGTCAAAGTTGAGAAGATATGTGGGTTATAAACGTTGAGTGTGTTGGGTTAGAGAGTTCAACACTATGTTTGTTTGGTCAAAGTTGAAAGGATATATGGGTTTGAAACGTTGAGTGCATTGGGATAGAGAGTTCAACATTATGTTTGTTTGGTCAATGTTGAAAGGATATATGGGTTTGAAACGTTGAGTGCATTGGGTTAGAGAGTTCAACACTATGTTGTTGTTTTTTTGTCAAAGTTGAGAAGATATGTGGCTTTTAAACGTTGAGAGTGTTGGCTTAGAGAGTTCAACACTATGTTTGTTAGGCCAAAGTTGAAAAGATATATGGGTTATAAACGTTGAGTGTGTTGGGTTAGAGAGTTCAACACTATGTTTGTTTGGTCAAAGTTGAGAAGTTATATGGGTTTGAAATGTTGAGTGTGTTGGGTTCTCGGGTTTCTTCAGGCAACCTATTCCATGTCCGAATTCATGAGAGTTTGTGTGTTTGTTCTTGAAAACGAAACTTTTTTTAAAACTGCCTTTTATCCCTATGTCTATGTGAAAGATTATTAGGTTATCTTTGTGTGACATTTCCAAGTTAGAATTAATAACCTTATTTATTAAAACTACTTTGCTCTTAGTTATAATTCTACCCATAAGGGACTAGTGTTTCAATGTTTAATGATTGTCTAAAGTGTTATTCTTGTCAGTTTGGAATATTCTCCAGTATTGAATCTGGCAGCTACGCATTTGACCATAAGCACCAGGGTCAAATTCTGTTTGTCTTCGTTTAGCTTGGTGTGTATTCGATGAAATAAATTAACCACAAATACCTATTCTCTTTTTCAGTGGCTGATTGGGCTAGGGCCAGGGGCCCGTAATCATTTCAGGCTAAATCAGGGGCCCTCAAATTTATTTATTTTTGTATAATAAAGGGGCTTGACTGGGCCCCAGGTGGAGTTGCAGCCAGGTGCACCGTGCAATCTTAATCCACACCTGAGCTGTTCATGTAAGCACATTTTGGTTTCAGTCTACAGACTATTAGAGTAGAATGTCTTCGTAAGCGTACACAGCAAGAAACACGTGTATCAAAAGTTTCCTCAGCGTAGCGGATCTCAGTTTTGGAAACGCTGAAAACGTGGCTTGGAGAAGCTCAGCGACCTCGACATCTATGTCATCATATTTCAGGTTTATCTGCTGCTCCAGTTGTTGTCTTTCAGAGGTCGGGGAGGTCAGAGGTCATGTGTCCCACTTCCTACTTCTTACAGAGGTCTATGACTGGGTCGTGCAACCCAAGTGCTGGTGATATCCTCCTAACTCTAATAATATGGGACAGCGGTTCTAGACTTGGCATTTGGATGAACGTTTTATACATTAAAAAAAGAAAACACCAAATTTAAAACGCGACATTCTAGAACAAAAATGAATATGCTACACAGAGATAAATGGAGATAACCTAAAAATTCATTAATTTAATTACAGTACATTTGATTGATCTGAAATTTCGTTGGATCATTTTTATCGTCGGCACGAGTCTGCCTGCAAAGTTTCAGCTCGCTAGCATGCGGGGAAGTGGGTTATAAATCGATCCAAATTTTTTTAGGGGAAAAAGAACAAGCAAGACATCAGCAGACGCCACGAGATGATATAAAGGATTTTTTAATTTTTTTAAAGTTCATATGATGGACCAAAATATTTTTAAGGTTTATAAATATAGGGCAAACAAAAAATTACGTCGGTTAAATGTATTTTTCAGCCAACATTAGCAAAAAAATGTAAAAAAAAGATTAACAAAATTATTAAAAATTACAGAACTTGTAGAAGTTTACGATAGTTGCCACAGCAATTCTTAAGTTTAACAATATCTAAGATGAACTGAAAATGTAATGTTCATTGTGTAAAGGAACTGACACATTTCACATTAAAAATAATGTCACCGGCTATAAAATACAATAACTTAACACCAGCCATATCAGCTATAATTAACGCCAGCCATATCAGCTATAATTAGATGATCACATTCACATGGTGGATATTTTTTAGTGGATGAATGTTTTCATAGCCATGTAAATTAGATTTGGAACTATTTGAATTATTCTTATAAATTTCACACTACATTTCAAATCTTTTATGAAATAATTCTTTAAATAAGACTCTTCAACGTAAAGAACTCTTTGAAATGCTAGTGACCCTTGCCCTTTAACCTCTAGCTCAGAGTTAACGTAAAAGGCTCTCATCAACGGCATGTGGTCAAAGTTTTTTTTCTCTTCGTCTGGTCTCACACCGGATACACTTCTCATTGAGCACACAAGTTCATGTAGGTCATTCCATGTGTGCTACACGCCATTGTAGTGTGTTGTCTTTACATGCCATTGTAGTGTGTTGTCTGTACACGTCATTCTAGTGTATTGTCTGTACACGTCATTGTAGTGTGTTGTCTGTACACGTCATTGTGGTGTGTCGTCTGTACACATGATCATAGTGTGTCGTCTGTATACGTAATGCTGATGTGTTGTCTGTAGACGTCATTGTGGTGTGTTGTCTGTACACGTCATTGTAGTGTGTTGTCTGCACACGCCATTGTAGTGTGTTGTCTGCACACGTCATTGTAGTGTGTTGTCTGTACACGTCATTGTAGTGTGTTGTCTGTACACGTCATTGAAGTGTGTTGTCTGTACACGTCATTGTAGTGTGTTGTCTGTACACGTCATTGTAGTGTGTTGTCTGTACACGTCATTGTAGTGTGTTGTCTGTACACGGCATTGTAGTGTGTCGTCTGTACACGTCATTGTAGTGTGTTGTCTGTACACGGCATTGTAGTGTGTCGTCTGTACACATGATCATAGTGTGTCGTCTGTATACGTAATGCTGATGTGTTGTCTGTAGACGTCATTGTGGTGTGTTGTCTGTACACGTCATGTTGGTGTGTTGCCTGTACACGTCATTGTAGTGTGTTGTCTGTACACGTCATTGTAGTGTGTTGTTTGTACTCGCCATCAACAAGGAACTGTGTTAGGTCCCTTAATCATTTTAATTTATATAAATGATTTACCCAACAACATCTCAACAGGAACAAAATTTAGTTTATTTGCTGATGATTGTATAATCTATTGAACTATTAAACCAGAACAAGGTGGCAAGATTTTACAAAAATACTTAGATGATTTGATAAAATGAGAAACTAACTGGAGTATGTCCTTCAACCCAGAAAAGTGTCAACTGCTAAGAGTAACAAAGAAAAATAAACAAGTAAATTTAAAATATATTTCATTCAAAGAAAAGAACTAACCCAAACTAAAGATGCTAAATTCTTAGGAGTCATAATGAATGAGCAACTATCATGGAATCCCCATGTCAATGAAGTTATTAAAAACATCAAAAAAATCTTTAGGCTTTATCAAAAAACAACCTTTTATAGATGTAAATAAAATAAAGTTTTACAACTAAAATGCTACCTCAATTTGGTCAGACCTCTCATAGAATATGCATCTTCTAATGGGACCCCTCAACCAAAGAAAACATTGATAAACTAGAACAAACTCAACAAAGAGCCGCCAGATTAATTACTGGAGACTGAAGAATATTCAAAACTGACGAGAATAGCACGATTAGTTTAATAATTAAACTTGAAACACTAGAGTCTAGAGGGTAGAAGAACTAAGAGTAAAGTAGTAATTATACATAAAGCAATTATTTCTAATTTAGAAATACAACACAAAGATATATATATATATATATAATACAACCCTGAGATAGACATGATAAAAACACATTTCTTATTCCGCATGCAAGAACAAACACATAGAAATTATCGTTCTTCCCGTCCGGAATTCGGGCGAGGAAAGAGACCTTACAAAGTAACTAGGAAAAGCAACACTTTATCAATATTTAAAACTCTAGTAAGAAGGCAGGATTAGACACAAAACATAGATAAGCGTTGTATGCAATGATTCATGTATAGAAGGAGATTTGAAACAGATAAGATAAGATAAGATAAGATAAGATAAGATAAGATAAGGTGTGTTATCCGAACACGCCATTACGTTGTGTATTTTGTACACAAAATAATGTTAGGCTTTTTTAAAAAAAAATTAATTAAAAATTCATTTGTTTAATAAACAGATCCGGTCAGAATAAAAGATGGTGCTAAGTCAGAATAAAAGATGGTGCTAAGTGCTAACTGTTGTCTCGACACAAAGGTTCTCACCTTTTTTCGGGTGGCGACCCCTTTTTATAAAAGCCATGTGACTCGTGAACCCCATGCAATTAAATATGAATTTTCAGTATTTTTTTTTTTTTATTTTAAAAAATAATATTTTAATTTAAATTAAGTTTAATAATTAATTTAAATTGATTGTTGAAACTGCATGTCCTTAACAAGCTTCCAAATTCTCGGGTGAGTTTTTGTTGACGACAACCTCATGTCATACTCCTGTCATTTAAAATTATTATANTATATATATATATATTTTTGGTTTCGTTTTTAAATAAAGAAGAGTTGAAAATCAACTCTCAAAGATAAGTAGACACAAATTGAACTGAAACTCGAAAGGCAAGCGTCGTGACATTTGGGTACAGTGGTGTCGCTAGGGGAGTGGGGTGGGGGCGGGCCGCCCCGGTTGACACCATCAGGGTGATGACACCAAAATGTAAAATTCTGCATTTCCCGGTATTTTGTATTGGAAAATTCGGATGACTTCTATGGGTTAAGTCGTGAGGGGTTGACACCATGAGCTACCGCCCCGGGTGACACCATGAGCTACCACCCCGGGTGACACCATGAGCTACCGCCCCGGGTGACACCATGAGCTACCGCCCCGGTCGACACGTGACCAACCCTAGTGACGCCTCTGTTTGGGTATGAAGGTATACCACAACAAAAGTGTGTGAGCAACCTTTCATTAAACAAGTTACGTGCCAGAGAATTGTTCTGATAATCCAAGAATTCATTTTGTAATACATGGGCTATGCTGGCTACATCAAGGGAAGAAGAAAATGGATTTCTTGTCAATGTAGTTTATTTACTATTCTTTCAGCTCAGGGAAATAATGCTGCAGTTTTCAAACAATTCTAGATGCCAGTAATCTCCTCCATATTTTCATTTATTTCACATTCAGATTCATCTATCACACTGGAGAGTTTCTCGAACATGGCAATGTTTCCAAGACTTATTTTTCTTCACCATTTTTACTTCTTGGATAAAAATGCCCCAAGATTATCGTGAAATGAGATTATATCAACTTCATTTTCATTAAGTTTCTGATTGGCGAAAGGTCATTTTCTTTTTGTGCAGCCAAACAATTGAATTCTCTACCATTACACATCCGTAGTATTTCAAGGCTGCATTTAAGACGCATCTTTTCAAAAAAAAATTTCAAAATTAATGAAACAACATTTCTTTTCAATGATTAACGTAGCTTATGTGTAACGTATTGTAATTATGTTGATAGTATGATATGAATGTTTATGTAATTTATAATTAATATATGTATGTTATTATTTCCGTGTAAAGCGCTGTCAGCCCGGCTCATTGCTGGGATATAGCGCTATATAAATAATCAATTTATTATTATTATTAAGCCTAATTCGCTGTTCTAATATATCTGCTGAACATGCTACTCTTTGTAACCAATCTTAGTCGTTTAAATATGAAAAATGGTAATGCTTCCCTTGCACTCCCAGGAACATCCTGATTTTATCTTTCTAATTATAGACACGATTTACATTTCGTTTCAACAACTTTTCTACTGTTTTCCAGAATAGAAGAACCTGGTGATTAGAAATCATGTCTTTTTTTTTTTTTTTTTTTGGACAGTTTTTTAAACCATTGGTTACAAACCGCGGACAAGTCAACATTTCATAATTTTACCACGGCCCACTGAGAGAGGGGGGGGGTGCAGGTTGATTGATTGTTTTCATTTTATCCTGTAAATTGATTTGTATTTAAACGTGCCTTCATAATCAAATACAGTTGCGCCAAAAATGAATGTAAAATGATTTAACATTTTAACTCATCGGAACGGTAACGTAATGAGAGTCTGGAGCGTGTTCTGCTGCAACTGTACGTTTCCATCTGGGTTTATAGGAGACAATGATATTAAAAGTATTCAGTATTTGTTTCGTCTATTTAATTTCAGTGCTGAAAAACTACTTCACACTGATTGTCGAAAGTGGCAAAGGGATTTAAGTGCTACGACGATAATCTTAGGATATTCCGCCATGATAACTTGAATCCAGAACATCGCCAGAGTCGACATCTCGAGAGTAGGTTTGAGTCCGACTCAGAGGCGTCATTCGGATTGGTGTCACCCGGGGCGGTAGCTCATGGTGTTACCCCCTCAAGACTTAAAACAAAGAACTGCTCCGAATTTTTCAGTGCCTAAAAGCGGGAATATACAGAATTTTACATTTTGGTCTCAACCCGCCCCTACTGCACCCCTAGTGACGCCACTGGTCCGACTCATTTGCAATCACCTGCTTTTAATGAACTACTTGCACAGACATGCAAGATTCTCCTGGTTTATTGATAATTAGATCTCGGATCTATTTCTTTCCAGTTCGTCTGTCTTTTGTGTGTGGGAGGTAGCATTTGAAATCTTTCAAAACCAAAAACAGGTTATCGTGCTCCAACTGGGACAAATGAATGCTCAATCTCAATGGTTTGCCTAAAATCTTCTTTAATGTTTGAAACAATGCTAAAATGCCTTTGTTCACGGGCCGTCTCCACAACTCCAGTTGAGTTTTTAATGCTGCTGATAGGTCTGCCAATTTGAAAACAGTTGTCTTTTTTCACTAAAGAGACATAATGAGTTCATCGATCAGACTGAATATGTCATATCTTTAGGCCAGTTTTGTGCCTCATAACTTGTCACTGAAATATGTTGACATCGGTGACTTCTTTTCAGAGAGAAATCTTTGCAACGGCTCTTGTTATTCAAATACTCTGGATAGCGATTTGTTTCCCCTGATTACCTTTGTTTCATACAAGACAAGGCATCCGTCTTCTGCGTCCATCTACTCAAAAAGCTGCTCAAACAGGCGCGAGTTAAGGGCTTGTTCTTTGATGTGGTGAATAACTATAAGAACACCAGCCAATACGCTGTTAAATTCAGGATTAACTTTTTGCCTTGAAATCAGCATCTTCAGATTCACTCTCAGGTTTTGTGAAAGACGCGTTGTTGTGGTTACATTGTATTAGCTTGCGGGGACTTGACTGACGTGATTCGCTGTGAACTGGAATGATGTATGGTCGTGAACTGAGAGGATGGCTGGCTATAAATGTAAGGTTCAAGATGTAATAGGGGGGGTGATTAACAGATCATCTCTCATGGTCTGTGGACGCAATTATCTTCTGCATAGAAGGAGCGTCTGTATATCTAAGATAAGATTAAGCGGGTTCATTAAAGACAATTTTTACCAATATTACAAAGAGTTGAAGTCTTGTTTCTGGACTAGCAATTACTTCTACAGTTTTAACCTCCATAATATGACCAGTTCAGCCAGACGGTCAACTGGTTAAGGCAGCAGCTCCGTGTGAGCATGTGCCTGCACAAAAAGGACCATGGTAGTTGTCCTGACTTGTTACCATCCAGTGATTTTAACAGTTCTACTCCTCTGGTGTTGGTTGTTTAAAGTTATGCACACTACAATTCCTCATGAACATCCTGCTGTTAAAGATATCGCACTTAATTAATATGGCCTTATTATCGATGCCTGTAGATTAATTAACCTTGAGTGCCTACCACAGTGATGTGTAGTCCTCAATAGGGTCTAATTGTTTTCGGCTATTTCCACATTGCGCTTAGACACAGTTCTAGCCGCTTAGACACAGTTCTAGTCGACAAAAGCAAATGTGCTATTTTTTTTAAAGCAGCCTCTCCTAGAATTTCATGGCAAATGTCTTTATGAAAGAGAAAAAAGTTCAATTCTTCACCATTCGTTTCTTATAATTGTTAGCCTTAGCAATACGATTAGCCACCATGGAAGCTTTAGTTACATTCTCTTTTATTGATGGGCTGTCCCTGAGAAATTTCTTCTGTCCTTGATGTTCTCTTTTTTTAAATTTTATTTTTTATTTCTTTAAAATACTCAAGTAATTCGTCTTTGGAAAATCACACAGTGCATAAGATGGAATTAATTTTAAAAATTTCTCAGGTGGACCGGTACCAATTGATCTACGGACCGGTACCGACCAGCGGCCCGGTGGTTGGTGACCACTTCTTTAAACAGACGAGTGTTAAGAGCTTCAGGTGTTTGCATTATGCTTTATGGCTTCAATACAAGAAGCAGAAACACGAACTATTTAAGACCTGTGAGAACTATTTAAGACCTGTGAGAACTATTTAAGACCTGTGAGAACTATTTTAGACCAGTGATAACTATTTCAGACCTGTGAGAACTATTTCAGACCTGTGAGAACTATTTCAGACCAGTGAGAACTATTTCAGACCTGTGAGAACTATTTCAGACCAGTGATAACTATTTCAGACCTTTGAGAACTATTTAAGACCTGTGAGAACTATTTAAGACCTGTGAGAACTATTTAAGACCTGTGAGAACTATTTCAGACCAGTGATAACTATTTCAGACTTGTGAGAACTATTTAAGACCTGTGAGAACTATTTAAGACCTGTGAGAACTATTTAAGACCTGTGAGAACTATTTAAGACCTGTGAGAACTATTTCAGACCAGTGATAAATATTTCAGACCTGTGAGAACTATTTAAGACCTGTAAGAACTATTTCAGACCTGTGAGAACTATTTCAGACCTGTGAGAACTATTTCAGACCTGTGAGAGCTATTTCAGACCTGTGAGAACTATTTCAGACCTGTGAGAACTATTTCAGACCTGAAAGCATTTGACTATATAATGTCTTCCATAAATAGTCCGGAGGCAGGGGATACATTCAAGAAAAGTTCCGATATCCCGATATCCAACAAATTACTGAATTCCCCGAGTAAGTTCTCCAAATTGGAAATTTCTAGGAAATCACGCCTCTTAAATTTTAAGAGTGTAATTAAATTAAACTATTTAAGTCTGTTTCAATCTGAGTATGTCCTTTTACCCAAGGATCTTATGTTGAATTAAGGAAAACTTTTTTCCCTTTACACGGGATGAGCAGAACCCAACCCGTCAAATGAGAAATCCTATTTCAGCAATATGAGACCGCCACTTTCCGTGATCAACTCTTTGCCTTTTTTAAATATTTTTTATATTTATATATATATATATATATAGTTAAATGATGTCTGTTTGGTTGTGTGAATACTGTCCGTGTGGTTGTGTTATTACTGTCCGTGAGATGGTGTGAATACTGTCTGTGTGGTTGTGTATGTACGTGTGGTTGTGTGAATGATGTCTGTGTGGTTGTGTGAATGATGTCTGTGGGGTTGTATGAATACTGTCTGTGTGGTTGTATTAATACTGTATGTGTGGTTGTGTGAATACTGTCTGTGTGGTTGTATTAATACTGTATGTGTGGTTGTGTGAATACTGTCTGTGTGGTTGTATTAATACTGTCTGTCTGGTTGTGTGAATACTGTCTGTGTGGTTGTGTGAATACTGTCTGTGTGGTTGTATATGTACGTGTGGTTGTGTGAATGATGTCTTGTGTGGTTGTGTGAATGCCTTCAGCCAAGAAATGAGAATTTTAGTCACTTATTGAGCTCTAAACATTCCGGCATGTTTCTGTATCCACTGAACGGGACAACACTTCGGCATGTCTGACACCTTATTACACTTCACCGCAATAATTTCCTGTAAATACTTTAAGGATTATCACGCGTGGCTGCTAGCAAATGGAAGTCATTTAAAAACGAGTATCGCATCAATGTGCGTGTATTTCTCCACTCTTGAATGAGTTTGGTTTAAAACCGCCTTACAAGTTTGCTTGATCCGGCCAACTTCACTACAGCTATTGACAGCCGACAGCCACGCCTTGAAACATGTGAACTAAGAGAAATTCAGGGACCCAGAGGAGCTAATGAGGTAATCCGCTCTCCACCCTGGATATTAAATGTGTGCGTTAATTTTTCATGGCGTCATTAATGGCAAGGGGGCGGGGCGGATTAGAATTTCCGTTTGACCAACTTAAAGAGGTCGTCAAGTGCAGTCAGTAGCGTCAGGTCGTCAAGTGCAGTCAGTAGCATTAGGTCGTCAAGTGCAGTCAGTAGCATTAGGTCGTCAAGTGCAGTCAGTAACGTCAGGTCGTCAAGTGTAGAGCCAGTAGTGTCAGGTTGTCAAGGGTAGAGCCAGTAGTGTCAGGTTGTCAAGTGTAGAGCCAGTAGTGTCAGGTTGTCAAGGGTAGAGCCAGTAGTGTCAGGTTGTCAAGGGTAGAGCCAGTAGTGTCAGGTCATCAAGTGAAAAGTCATTAGCGTCAGGTCGTCAATTGCAGAGTCAGTAGCGTCAGGTCGGGCAGTGCAGAGTCAGTAGCGTCAGGCAGGCAAGTATAGAGTAAGTCGCGTCAGGTCGGACAGTCCTGAGTTAGTAGCGTCAGGTCATCAAGTCCTGAGTCAGTAGCGTCAGGTCGTTAAGTGCAGAGTCAGTAATGTCAGGTGATGCATCGGTTACATAGAAAAATATCTTTTTTTATGTCTTAGAAAGCGAGAGGGGTTGAATTTCGTTTAATTACTTAACCAAAGAAATTATATGTTATTAATTGGGTGAATGTATTTGTTAATTTTCGTCTAGTTCAGCCCCAAATTACGGAGACAATCTAGAAGTGATTGTAATCATTGACAATGATGATCACTGTTGTCCTATCACGTATCTATAGGTTGACATATGAGAATAATCAATGAAATATAAGCGAGCTTGTAGATCTTTGATCTTGGTCTTTTAATACTTGTTGATTTATTTGTATAATGCATGAGATGTGGCTTTAAAGATGTTGAAAATGAGACGACTTAAATTATTATTAACATTTAGTTTAGACTTAAAAATGCCAGCCCCTTAGTCCACATCTCAAGTTCAAGGCCATACATATTTAAATTAATGGACCCACTCTTTAATGAACCCTATATACAAGTGGTACTCACCAGTCCGTTACAGTTGCTGATAGCGGCGTCAGAAGAGTCACTCCCAATGCTGACGCCAGTATAGTGACAGTCCGAGATATCCTCTAAGCTCTTTGTTCTATCGTTGTCATGAATAAACTCCACAGCAAAGTCTTTGGTGAGCAGCTGGGTGTTGAGAGTAAGATTCAAGTGGAACTCTCGCCCGTAGGCGGATAGTTTGTAGAAGACGGAATTCCGACCCACCTGATTGGTCCCATCGAGATAAAGATTTGGGTTTGAAGCTAAGTTCGGGTGTTTCAGCCAATCCTTGCGGGCCGATCGTTTGTTTCGAGAGTGTAAGACGTTACTGTGACGTAGAGCGCTGGAATGTGAGACGTCATAGCTGAGAAAATTGCCCTGATGGTCGACGAGTTGAGGTATGATTGTTTCAAAATGATTCAGTTGAGAAAACAGAAAATCTGGAGAAAACCGAGAAGATGTTTGAGAATTCGCTTTAGAATAACTTAGGGACAAACGCATTCTGGACTGAATTTATTTCACACAACTATATCTGGACTGAATTTATTTCAAACTATTATATCTGGACTTAATTTATTTCACACAATTATATCTGGACTAAATTTATTTCAAACAATTAGACTATACGGAGTATAAGTTTATTCGGGCAAAGTGATATTTGAGAAGTTGAACAAAAGCACATAGATGAACTTGCACATTATACTTTAAATTTAAATTTGTAAATGTTAATGGCTAATATACTAGTAAGCTAATGCCGTTAGATAATTTAAAATTTGTTTTTATTTCTTAAGTCCTTCATCTGATCTTATCTATTGGAGCCGTCCATAAATGACGTCGCCCTCTTTAAAAAAAAACAAGGGGGGGGGGGTCCACACATTTTTGACGATGTGTAACGAGGGGAAGGGGGTGCTTGAGAAATGTGACCTCACATAAAAAATCGCAACTTAAAATAAAAGTTTCATTCAAATATTTGATGTCTTGCAATTTATTTAACAACGTTTTACATAGCTTTACGCGTGTTACAGTATTAGAATGCAGTCTTACGCTAAATACATACTTAAATGATTAAAAAAGTTATTTGAAAATGCTCTTTTTCAAATAAAAAATACAGCTTTTATGGGAGGGGGGCAAAGCTTTGTGACATCATAGCGTAGGGGGGGGGTCTACGTTTTGTGACGATGCGTGGTGAGGGTGAAGGGGGAGTGAAAAGCTGGCCATAAACAGCGTTACTTTATTTATGGACGGCCCCATTACAGACGCGTCTTTCACACTTATATAAATACTGATTAACATGAAAATATGGCATAGCTGTAAATCTCCATTGATTGCCACTACATCTCCACCACATTACACCTCCACCACACTACACGCCAACCCACAGTTACAGTTTCGGCACAAGGACTTCTCACCCCCAGGTGGTACATTAAGTCTGGAAAACTTTTCTTTTAATGTTAAAATTCAAATACTCACCCGTTTTTCTCTGGTTCAGTTCTCTGTGGTCTGCCGTCTGCGAGAAGCTGATTGCTAACAGGGAGGCAACAATCGTCAAGCAGGTAGCAGACGGTAACAACAATGACGTCATTCTTTTTTTTTCTAGACAATTGGACGACCTCAAGTGGTCAATGTATGCTGATAAATAGAAGTATTAAATATATAACATAACATAGATATAATGTATCACGAACAGTCTATGGCGGATTTAAGGGGGGGGGGCTGAACGGGCTATAGCCGGGGGCCCCCGACGGTTTCGGGGCCCCCAAACTTTTTATATTTTATAATAAAACTGCAAACTGATCGCTATTCAGACCTGATAGTCTTAATAATCGAAAAATTTAATTTAAATGGCTCACGAAGAGTACAAATTATAAAAATTGTTTACATTTTTAAAATTTTAAAAACAATGAGAAGCTCAGCTGGCCGCGTTGTAATGTGTAGGCTTGAAGTGCAAGCGGGCTCGGCTTCGATTACCAGTTGTGGAATATTTTGTTTTTATAAATTTTTCTTTTCAAACTCAATTTTAACAGACCGCGAACGTTTCAAACAGTTATTTCTTCGTGTTCGTTTATATTTCCCGGTTAATATTTAGTTACATACTTATATTAGCTGCTAGCAATCATTTTTTTAAAGGACGCTGGCTGGATAGGAACCCCGTTGGATTGCAGCCAGGGGCCCCGTGCAGTCTTTATCCGCCCCTGCGTACAGTGGTATGTATAATATACTATAATAATAATATAACAAAATAGCACTAAGAGTGATGCATTTTAAATTTATAGACACATGAAGAAACTGTTTGTGGTATATTGTAATAGTTCTCAAGTTTGGCCGAATGACTTCCCCTTATCTTCCAAACGATGAAGCAAAGTCGATGTCTTATGTTTAATTAAACTTAAAATATGAGGTTCATTCCAAATTTTGAAATGAAAGTATTGAACAATTCTAGATAAATGAACTAGCAGTAATATGACGTTACTTTTTTTTTTTTTTTTTTTTTTTTTTTTTTTTTTTTTAAACTTTAAGCTATATCAATGAATGTACATTATACTTCAAATTAATGTGTAAATGCTAATGACTAATTTACTAGTATTCAACCCATCCAGCAAAGAAATGACAGATAAATCAGAACAATTTTTTTTTTTAAGTTGCCAGATTCATTACTGAAGAATATTCAAAACTGACAAGTATGACGCGATTAGTTAAATCATTAAACTTTGAAACACTAGAGGGTAGATGAACCAAGAATAAAATAGTATTATAATCTTCTGTACAGAAGGAGCGCCTGTAACATATACGATTCTAATTTAAAAATACAACACAAAGATAGCGTGACAACCCTCAGACTAGGATAAAAACACCTTTCTTATTCCTTATGCAAGAACAAACACACATACAAATTCTTGTTCTTCGGGCGTCGATGGGTTGCCCGAAGAAACCAGGAAAACCAACACTTTATCAACATTTAAAACTCTAGTAAGAATGAAGGACTAGACACAAACCATGTATAAGCGTAGGACTTAATAATCGTCTGTAAAGAAGAAGCGTCTGTAACAGATAAGAAGAAGAAGAAGTAAGCTGATGCCGTTAGATACCTTAAAGACCATCTGTTGATTTAATCCCGGGGACCATGTTGGTATTGTGGAACATTCAATACGACGTTCATTTAAATTAAGGGCTTCCAATCCTTGTAAAGTTATATACGTTTTAAGTCATCACATCAAAATAAAAACTAACACTCTCATTAAAGCTCTGATGGAAACATGTAAATGTAGGGAAAGGTTAAACAACAAAATATGTTTACATTTAAATAATTGTTATCGTACCCCTTATAGTGATTATTTAAAAATCGTTTCAACTTTTAAAATCCACACATATGTCTTAAGTTTGAACAGGTCGAAATTTTACCAAATTTTTTAATGCTAACTACTGCCATCTGCTTATCACGAAATGGAAGATTCACGTGACCCAAGGGGCCATAACTACCTGTTGCCCACTGTTGCCCTCATGCTTACCAAAATAATATGCTGTGAATGCTGCTCATCTCGCCATCAGTTACGCCAAGTTACCACTGACCCAGTCGTTTACTTGTCCAGCAGTAGCCAACCTACTTGGTCACAATCTTGGCTCACGAGGCGGCTACTGTGATAACATCAAACTTTCGAGAAATAGCTCTCGTATAACAAACTCTAGAGAGCTTCCGTCCTTTTTCTAGTGCAGTTAATCAGCAACTCCCGTGAAATCCGAGAAATGAAAAGTGTAGATATGGTAGCGTATCGCACTAACTACCCGGCACAGTCCAGTATATGACACAGAACCCGGAAGAATACAAGAAATAGGGCCCGGAACAAAACTCTTATACGTGAGAATAGAAAAAAGCGAATTATCGGTGCAACAAACTGAAGATTTGTTAGCTAAATGCCTACACTATACAGCAGGTGAGAGCCGGAGAAACTCCCACCATGAGAACCGACAGACAATACAAAGGAGGCCAGCTGAAAGTGAAGAGAGGGGGGGAAGGTAGGATCAGACAGACATCGTCTACGCGCCGAGGGTCGCGGCTGATCGTGCGCGAACTCATTTTTATCTTTTTGAGACGTCTGTGACCCCCAACCCCCACCCCCACCCCCTAACCCTACCTTTTTTTCTTGGTTTCTTTCGTTCTTTCTTGTGTTTCATAGAGGGTTTAGTTGGCCCCACTCATTTAACAACAGGTCACGACCTTCCAAGTCGTGTGGGTAGGTTCCTAGTAGGTCTTCAATAGGTCCACATGGGATAACGCTGTTTCTTCCCATTGCCACCCCATTCCCACCTCGTCACCTTCAGTTTCTTAGTTGAAAATGAACTCGGCATTCCATCAGATAAATGTACTGTCACGTTGATAGATGGGATAAATACTGTCACGTTTTTGGGTGAGATAAATACTGTCACGTTGTTGGGTGAGATAAATACTGTCACGTTGTTAGATGAGATAAATACTGTCACGTTTTTGGGTGAGATAAATAATGTCACGTTTTTGGGTGAGATAAATACTGTCACGTTTTGGGTGAGATAAAAACTGTCACGATTGTTGGGTGAGATACATACTGTCACGTTGTTGGTTGACATAAATAATGTCACGTTCTTGGTGAGATTTAAATACTGTCACGTTGTCGGGTGAGATAACTACTGTCACGTTGTGGGGTGAGATAAATACTGTCACGTTGTTGGGTGAGATAAATACTGTCACGTTGTTGGGTGAGATAAATATTGTCACGTTGTTGGGTGAGATAAATACTGTCACGTTGCTGGAGCTGACGAACCATAAAAGTACAATGCTTTACGAGCTGAGTAGAGTCACGATTGCTGCGTGCACCTCCACAATTTTAAATCACGATGGAATAGATAAAGTCACCTTAAATATGTTTTATTTTTATAACTTTTTTATTATGGTATTTTTATGGTATTACAGCTCGATGATTCTCATGTTGGCTACCGCCGAGATCATGGATTAAATTCACTCCACTAATTACATTTTTTTTTAATTAAGAAAGACTTCTAAATTTAAATATAAAATGTAAGCTTAATTTTAACCCACTATTTGAAAATTTCAAGTTTGAACTAACAGTCCGTCATCAGAAGGTCACGGTAAAACTAAGAACTCCGTGGGTGTGGGTATTGCATAGTAAGGAATTATAATAAACTTGATCCAACCCGCGGCGTAGCATACGCCGCAAAATTGCTCATAGATTGTGCAAAGAAAAGGGGGTAAGAACGGGCACAAACTTCCCGTACTGCGCATAGTGCGGCACGGTGCGGGTATTCCTACTACTAAATGTATATGTAGACTGCGTCTTGCTTGCTTGCTCTAGTTGCTGGAGAATTATATTTATAGTTACACTACTTTAGGCTCAAAGCAAAATAAATTCAGACTTACTGATCTATTATCTTGGTTTCTATACGAATACCATATCCCGCCCAAACATTTGTGGAAAGTGTGGGAACTGTATGAAATCCTTTATGCAATATTTGGAAAATTTCTCTCATTTCCCTCCAACTGTCCCCACTGATCCAGTCTGAGAACCACTGCCGCAGCCAGCCCGCATACCAGCCCGTAAATCTGTTTGCCAGACGTAAGGGAGTAGGCCACCAGAGCGTTTGGACTCGAGCGTAGACCCGTTCGTTTCATGCTGGGTGCGCTAGCCCTCCACCAGATCAACAGGTGGACTTCGCGTCAAGCTCTCCTTAATTCTGTTTACCTGTTCGCATGTCGGTTCGCTTTCATGCGGCACGTCCAGTGAACGGCCCACACCTTCGACTCGACCCAAAAGGATCATGTGTGATATGATCTCGTCTCGTGTGTGGCGGTCAAAGGTCTGTTTGTTGTGGAAGGGGAAAAAAACTAAAGACGCCCTATAATATGATGCGGAGGCATGCAACATTGGTGGAGCTGACAGAGGAGAAGAGCTCCAACACGAAGGGAGAATGGAAAACTGAGATGCCGTTTGATATGGGCCAGACGTATGCGATTCTTTTGTGGATATGTCACGTACTACCAGGGCCAGTCACTGGGTCTCAAACCGGAGCCAAGACTTCGGGTCTCAATGGTTATAATCAAATTCTTCCACGACACAGAGTCGTATCCTGAGTTAAATTGCTGGGGAAAAAAACAACATCTGTTTAAATCCCTTAAATTTCTTCAGGTCTTGTCGTGGTCCCACCCACCCGTCTGTCCGCGAAAAACAAAAGTAAAAAAATGACCCACTTCCTATCGAGCTGAAAGTTTGCAAAATAGTGTCATGTAACAATGCATTGTATCAAAAAAGGTGATCGATCATATGTACCGTAATAAAATTAATTAGTTTTTAGTTTATGTCTATCTATCTATCTCTATGCAGCATGTGTAGCCGTCTGCAATAGTTGACCTCCACGGGTCACTAGAGATACATAGAGCTACATAGTTTATGTCTATGTATCTCTATGCAGCATGTGTAGCCGTGTTCGTTTTCGTGATTAATATATTTGGTTGGGAAAGCCGTTCCCATAGTACAGACAAAGCATGAGCAAGGAACAAATTGACTATTTAGTTACAGTCTTATTTGCTCCTAGCAATCATTTTAATTAAAGGGACGCTGGCTGGATAGGGCTCCATTTCATTGCAGCCAGAGGCCCCGTGCAGTCTTAATCCACCCCTGAATAATGATATAAAACTAAACTGCCACCTCACCTAGATGAGACCTGTACTAGAATTAGCATCTTCTGTATGGGACCCATCCACCAAAGAAAACATTGATGAACCATTTTTAAAAAAAAATTCAACAAAGGGCTGCCAGATTCATTGTTGTAGAATATTCAAAACTGACAAGAATAACACCATTATTTAAATCATTAAACCTTGAAACACTAGAGCAGTGGTTCCCAAACTTTTTTTTTTACCCACGGACCCCTTTTATAGTCAAAACTTGTCCCCGTTCTACCAAATAGGAAAGCAGTCAACAACTTCTGTACTATAACCAATAATGCAGGATATAAAATTGGGATCTCTTTTTGTAGACAGAATATCTGGCACCCTTGTTCAAACAATGGTTTAAGTTCCTCAATTGTGGATAATTCAATAAGTTACTCCTTTATTAGTATTGACTTATCTATGTCTGGGATCCGAATTTGTCCCATAGCAAAAGGGTTAAACGCCCAGTCGGGAATATCCAAGTTAAGAATGTCTTTAAATCTTTAGTTCGGGTCTGCATGAAGAGTCTTCATCTCTATTTTGAATCTGAGAACATTATCCCTTTCCCAAAATTTGATTATACAGAAAGACGTTAGCAACAAATATACTTTTAGTTTAGATTAAATTTAATTGGTCACCTTGTAGATTCAAATAAGTTTGGTTAAATTTTGCAAACAAATCTAGCATATAAATTATGCCATGTTTTGAGTTAACTAAATTTTCTCTCAAATCATTGTCTTTGCCTTCCAGGAATTCCAGCACTGAATTAAAGAGCATAAAATCGATTTAAACATACACTTTTAGATAACCAACGAACTTCTGTGTGAAGTAGTGAACCAGTATAGTCTTTTTTAGCAGATAATCTCTCATTGAAGGCATTCCTTTTGATTTTATTAACTGCTATAATGACAGAATATAGTGATTCATCCAAACACTCTGTAAGATTTTTGCAACTTAATCATGTCGATAAATGATACAATGCACTGAACATACAGCTGGTACTGATTGTTTTAAGTATGCCAGAGCCTCGGTATCTTCCTTCCATTGCCGGAGGGCCGTCAGTAGCAACAGAAATGATATTACTCAAGGGTATAGCTTTTTCATCGAGAAACCTTTTTAATTCAGTAAATAACGTTTCACCTTTCGTATCTGTTTCCAAACATTTGGCAATCAACAGTTCTTGGCAAAATAGTTTTTTTTTTTTTTTACAATTTTTCATAAACCAAAAGTAAAGCCCCATTTCCTGATAAAGTGGACTCGTCAAGCTGTAGAGAAAATTCAGATGCTTTTAAGTACTCACATAAAGAATTTTCAGCACACTGAGCCATTACGTTAATCCTTCTTTGGACTGAACTATTGCTCAATGGAATACTTTTTTTTATATGTAGAAAGCTGGTTTGTACAACCCTGCAATGCTTATCACCTCACTTAAAGCTTAGGTATTGTCCCTATGAGTTGTTAAACTGATAGTGTTTTCAAAATTTCTTGGACGCTTCATAAAAGGTTACATCTCTCCATCTGATTTATATGGATTTTTATTACATGTTTTTTTAAAGTTTGGAAGGTTTCATAGAATTATTCGACAAAGTTTTAATTATTTGTTTAAATATTTTTTTAAAAAACTACTTAGCCTACATTGTGAGTTTTTAGTTTTTTTTAAAGTTAAGCTGAAGGTATTACTTAATTGACAATGTGAAAGAGATATAAATTGTATTCAAAAATTTAATATAGGTCTACTTACAGTCAAAAGTAAACTTTCTGGATAACAATACAAAATTCAACTAGATCTATATCAAAATTTCCAATAATCAATACTAAACTTCTTTTAGCCTTAGAGTTGGAAAATTTGTTTATTGACTTCGTATCAGCATTACATAAAAATAAATTGTTGATTACATGTACGACTTTTTAAAGACTTATTTTGTAGGCAAGTTATGCATGTAGCAGCATAAATGCGTTGCTGTATAAAACTATTTCGGTAGTCTGTTTCACACTGCGCACTCTTAAACTTTGAAAAAAGGCGGGGGGTGCGGGTGAACTTTCAATGTTAATTACATTTTTAGAAAAATTGTCAGAATATATATTAGAAAATATTTTTTAATATTATTTTTTAACCTTATAAAAAGTGTTTGGTCGAATTTTGAATTTAAAAAAGTCTTTTTGCTGAATTGACTCATGTATTTTGAATCGTCCAATCATATCAAATGTGGTATTAATGTAAAGCTGGATTCTTTCTGCCTAAGATAAATATGACTTACCAACACGTCAAAATTTACCCAACTGCAATCATCGTCATTTCCGTTAAAAGAGTGTATTTTTATGACCTACCTATAGGGTCTCCGCCTTTTTCACGCATTAAACTTGACATAACTTTCGATTAACCAAGCTTATTGATTGGTTACAGTTGTGGGAATATTGTAGTTCTTTTTCTGCTTCTATATCAAACAGCTTTATTTTACTCAGGAACAAAAAATCGCTACAACAGAATCCATTGTTCTTTATTTTTATATCCGTAATAATAAAAAGAACACATAGTTTTATTATTTTTACGCTAAATCTTCCGCGGACCCCCTGACGTTGATCAAGGACCCCCAAATCAATTTTAATTTTCCACGGACCCCCTGAACCACTGCACCAGAAGATAGAAGAACCAAGAGTAAATTGGTAATTATGGTATAATTGTACATAAAGCAATTATAATTAATTATAATTTAGAAATAGCACACAAATATATCTTAATACAGCCCTCAGATAGACAGAAGGATAAGAACACCTTTCTTTGCAAGAACAAACACATACAGTTTNGGTTCGGCAAAGTGGGACGGGGAGGGGAGGGGGGTTTTAAAAATTCCCAAATCGCGTGACGTCATTTATGGACAAAAATCACAATTTATCAACGATGAAGAGTGAAAAACAGAAGAGTCAACAAGCCAATTGTCTGATTCCTTACATTACAATTAACAGTAGTTTCACAATTCATAGCCAGGGAACAAATTGTAATAATTGGTGGATCTAAATCTACAACATTAACAAAACAAGAAACAGAGGAGTTTCACAAGGAACTCTCCTACTTTTATAAATGATTTACCCAACAACAACTCATTCGGAACAAAAGTTAAGAAGATGAATTTATAATCTATGGGAAAAATTAATGCAGAAAAGTATAGCGAAACCAAGGTAAAAAATTAGATGAATTACATAAGTACGGTATGTATTTCCAGCCAGAAGAGTGTCTTTCTAGAGCTCTTATGTAGAATTATCGGTAATCAGACTTATAAACGTTATACCGTTATCTCTGTACAGGGGCGTATTTAGAGTATTCAGAGCCCGGGGGACCAAGTTCGTCTTCACTCTACGTTTAATTAGCAAATTACATCGAAACTCGTATTAGTGCGTCCCAGATTTGTCTAACATACAGACCCCTCCTCACCCCAGCCGCCATTAAAACTGCCCTAAATTACCTCCATCTATACCAGAGTATCGATCTGCCTTATTTCTTTCAGTATACAGACACTTCTCTTACGCACAATTTCCTCTCTGTCCTGTCTTATCTTTTCCAGAGTATCGGTATCGCCAAGTCTTATCGTTATCAGAGTATCGACACTGCCCCATCTCGCAGACTCCAGCCGAGACGGTGGTTGTACAAGCAGACATCACCTACCTGCCAGGTATGCAGATACCAGGTGAGACGGCCTTCCACGACGCACCCCACCCCTTTCATTCCTCGTCCTACCTTTTAGCCGCACTTTGAACACTCTCCTCTCATAATTTGTGATAGCTTAAACGGCACCATGTTGTGGAGCTCTTCTCGCCAAGAGTTTAGTTTGAGATAACCTACATTTTGTTGGCAGGCCCAATCTTCCCAATCATGATTCAACTAAACATGCGATGCTGGGGAGTGGGGAGCTTAGAAAGGTGGGGGAAAGAAAAGGAAACTGAAAGAAATATTTGAAGCGGTGGACCTTAATATTTTGGATACAACTTAAAGCTTCAACTGTTAAGATTCGAAGGCATCCTGTCTAAATTACTACTGCATGAGTTCTACATTTCCATTGTTTCAGTTAAAGTTTAAGATTACCACTGTATGAGTTCTAGATTACCACTGTAAATGGTCTAGATTACCACTGTAAGTGCTCTAGATTACGACTGTTTGACTGTGTTATGACAGCTAGATTATCACTATTACCACTGCATGAGTTCTATCTAGGTTAGCATTGTATGAGGTCTAGATTCCCACTATATGAGGTTAAGGTTACCACTGTATGAGGTCTAGGTTATCACTGTATGAGGTCTAGATTACCACTGTATGAGGTTAAGGTTACCACTGTAAGAGGTCTATGTTATCACTGTATGAGGTCTAGGTTACCACTGTATGAGGTCTAGATTACCACTGTATGAGGTTAAGGTTACCACTGTATGAAGTCTAGGTTATCACTGTATGAGGTCTAGGTTATCACTGTATGAGGTCTAGGTTATCAATGTGTGAGGTCGAGGTTACCACTGTGTGAGTATGCGATCTAGATTACAGCTGTATGAGGTCTAGGTTATCACTGTATGAGGTCTAGATTACCACTGTATGAGGTCTTTGTTACCACTGTATGAGGACTAAGTTATCACTGTATGAGGTCTAGGTTATCACTGTATGAGGTCTAGGTCACCACTGTATGAAATCTAGGTTATCACTGTATGAGGTCAGGGTTATCACTGTATGAGGTCTTGGTTATCACTGTATGAGGTCTAGGTTATCACTGTGTGAGGACTAGATTACAACTGTATGAGGTCTAGATTACCACTGTATGAGGTCTAGGTTACCACTGTATGAGATCTAGGTTACCACTGTATGAGGTCTAGGTTACCACTGTATGAGGTCTAGGTTATCACTTTTATGAGGTCTAGGTTATCACTGTATGAGGTCTAGGTTTCCACTGTATGAGGTCTAGGTTACCATTACCACTGTTTGAGGTCTAGATTACAACTGTATGAGATCTAGGCTACCACTGCATGCGATCTAGGTTACCACTGTATGAGGTCTAGGTTATTACTGTTTGAGGTCTAGGTTATCACTGTTTGAGGTCTAGGTTATCACTGTATGAGGTCTAGGTTATCACTGTATGAGGTCTAGGTTTCCACTGTATGATGTCTAGGTTACCACTGTTTGAGGTCTTGGTTACCACTGTTTGAGGTCTAGATTACAACTGAATGAGGTCTAAGTTATCACTGTATGAGGTCTAGGTTACCACTGTATGTGGTCTAGGTTACCACTGAATGAGGTCTAGGTGACCACTGTATGAGGTCTAGATTACAACTGAATGAGGTCTAAGTTATCACTGTATGAGGTCTAGGTTACCACTGTATGTGGTCTAGGTCTAGGTTATCACTGTATGAGGTCTAGATTATCACTGTACGAGGTCTAGGTTATCACAGTATAAGGTCTAGGTTATCACTGTATGAGGTCTACGTTATCACTGTATGAGGTCTAGGTTATCACTGTGTGAGGTCGAGGTTACCACTGTGTGAGTATGAGATCTAGATTAAAACTGTATGAGGTCTAGATTACCACTGTATGAGGTCTAGGTTACCACTGTATGAGATCTAGGTTACCACTGTATGAGGTCTAGGTTACCACTGTATGAGGTCTAGGTTATCACTTTTATGAGGTCTAGGTTATCACTGTATGAGGTCTAGGTTTCCACTGTATGAGGTCTAGGTTACCATTACCACTGTTTGAGGTCTAGATTACAACTGTATGAGATCTAGGTTACCACTGCATGCGATCTAGGTTACCACTGTATGAGGTCTAGGTTATTACTGTTTGAGGTCTAGGTTATCACTGTTTGAGGTCTAGGTTATCACTGTATGAGGTCTAGGTTATCACTGTATGAGGTCTAGGTTTCCACTGTATGAGGTCTAGGTTACCACTGTTTGAGGTCTTGGTTACCACTGTTTGAGGTCTAGGTTAACACCGTATGAGGTCTGGACTAGCACTATATGACGTCCAGATCACTTCATTACTTTTCAGCGGTATCGTCTTTGCAAAATTGTCATGCTTCTACCTACTCGGAAATAGGAGAATTATTGGATTTTTAAATTTTTATAAAGCCGATAATAAAGAAAAAGTTTTAAAATTCTTCTTCGTTAATTATCTTGAGAGCCCTCTCAACTGTTTCCCAAAAGTTTCATACCTCTACCAACACGGATAATTGGAGAATACGTCCGTTTTTATATAAGAAAAAATACATTGGGCCCCGACCGCAATGGGAGTGATAATTTTTTAAAAATACCTTTTACTATTGCGATGTGTATTCTTCAACTTCCAAAAGTTTCATGCTTCTAACTACACGGGAAATGGAGAATTATCGATTTTTTATAGCTCATTTTAAGAAAAAACTACATTTGCNTTTTTTCCCTTTTTAAAAAAAAAATTAATTTGCCCCCCCCCCCCCCCGGCCTCCAGAAATATATAATATAAATATTTTTTTGCCCTGTTACCATTGGGAAAGTGTACTCGATCATTTCCTTAAATTTCATGCTTCTGCCTACTTCGGAAGTAGGGTAATTATTGATTTTCAATTTTTATACAACCCATAGACGTTTTGGGGCCCCAGGCCCCACATGAGCTGGAATTTAAGAAACCTGTTTAAGAACCTTCCCCATGTAATGTTGTGTACGTGTACTAAATTTACCGTTATTTTGATGCCTGGATTTTGTTAATATTACCAATTTAAAGAAAAAAGTACATTTGGGTCCCCAGCACCCCATGAGTGAGAATTTTTAAAGTCTTTTTTTTTTCTTTTTTTTTTGGGAGAGTGCGCTCAAGAACTTGTCAAAGTTTCATGTATTTACCTACACTTAAAATTGGAGAATTAGTGATTTTCAGTGTTTATATAGTTCATAAAGGAAAAAAATCGATTTGGGCTCCTGGCCCTCAGAAAAAATATAATTTAAATATATTTTCACCTGTTTCCATTGCGGAAGTGTACTCTGAAATTTTCTAATATGTCTTATATGTATATAGACTAGATGCAAGTACCCGGCTTGCTGGGTTTTAAATAAGGTTTTCTGAAGAAGCGTACAAATTGTTTATTTGAAGTCAATAAATTGGTTTATTTATCTTAAAGCAATGTGATCGACAACATTTTTGGCAGTTCATTTGGAGTGTGTACAAAAAGATTTTCCTCTTTCCCCACTCTAGAGCCGTTCAACGTAAAACTGCCCATGAGCAAGTCTATACCAGCTATCTCAAGAGACGGAAGCACCAGTTATAACTGCACCATCGTGGTAGTGTACTTTAAAAAAATTTAAGGATTGTCATTCTTTTACATACACGGGAAATAATAGAAATAGAATAGGTAATTATCTTTTTTTTTTTTTTTTTTTTTTTGGTTACCAAATATTGGTTTTAAAAAACCCACAAAACTACATTTGGGCTCCCGATTCCAAGTAAGTTATAACTTAAATATTTGTTCCCCAGTTACCATCGCAGAAGTGTACTCAACAACTTTCAAAAATGTCATGCTTCTACCTACTCGAAAATAGGAGAATTGGTGATTTTTAATTTTAATAAAGCCATATAGAGAAAAACATTTTTAGGCCCC
>MUZC01001034.1:51151-72954 GCA_002072015.1 Radix auricularia
TATATATTATATATATATATATATATATATATATTTGTTTGAAAGTACGAGGGAAAAGTAGATATATTACCAAAAGAATTAAATTTTAATATAAAACACCGCAACGACACATATGGCCGGACACTCCCTCCCCCTGTCACAAACTGTTACACCTTCATGACTTTTTTACACCCCCTCCCCTTCTGGAGCATGACGTACTAAACCAATTTCGCGAAATAATGAATGGCGACTTAACGGGATCTATATATGCGTTATAAAATTATTAATTTTTCCCGATTAATCTATCATTTTTAAAATCAGTAACAGCCTTTCAAAATACTGACGTTATCTTTTCAAATAGCAGCGGTATATTTGACCAACTTCATGTCTCTTTAATGGGGTGGGGGGGGGAGTTAAGGGAAGAAAAATTCTTTTTCTAAAATCTTGAAATGTGTTTTTACAAAGAGGTTTATCTGTTGATCACCGAAGTACGTTTTGAACATAGCTCTTCTCGCTGTGTGGTTGCTTTGTCTTTAACGTTGATAATTTGTTTGGGCACGGCGATCCCTTCAGCCTTGAGTAACTTTACATGTATTTAATGTAATAGTTTGCATGAAACATTGGACAACAAGCGTTTGGATGACAACTATTTAAAAGTTATATTAAACTGATACAAATTTTTCTTTATATTTTTAGGGTGGGTTGGAGTGTCTTAATTCTAAATAGATTCCATGAGTTTATCTAAAGCTTGTGCCAACTTTGTATCTTCAGGCCAACGTAACCAGAATCTTATTTATTACTATATAAGGACAGTGGGTCAAAGTTCACAGCGTTGGAGACACATGCCCCTCTACATTTTCATTGTCTTTATTTAAAGGAATAAAGAGAGAAAAAAAAACACTCGTCGTATTCATAAAGTGAATAGCTCCTTATTGAAGCAATGAGAGGAAAATATTTACGGCAATGTGCCTCTGTCGTGAATATGTTGACATGTTGGAGAGATATATAGGGCCTCGTTTAAAAATGTCAATACTTTACACTAAGGCTACCATTGCTGATAAGACTGGAAATCCAGTTTAAATTACAATCAGCGGTGTTGTGGAGAGTGGGCGCGGGAGGGCCCGCCCAGCCAGCATAGAGGGCATGCAATTTAAATCCATTTCAGGCTTTTCCGTGTTACAATCGCGTGTGCTCAGAGATGATGATGCAACTCTACTGCGCCTGAAAAAAAGAGAGCCCTCCCACCTCTTTTTTTTAGGACTACACCACTACATACAAGCAGTAACTGTAGACAGTTGTGTCCAGTGGCGTCGCTAGGGGGGCGGGGGCGGGCCGCCCCGGCTGACACCATTAGGGGGGTGACACCAAAGGATAAATTTTTACTGTGTTACATTTTATGTCAGAAAAAAGAGACACATTTTTTTTATATAGAAAGAAATTAAGAAACAATAAAAATACATAAAACGCCGAAACTTTTTATTGACGTCATGGACGAATCACACTCCCTCTTTTCATCAGTTAACTTACAGTAAAAAAAAAAAACGTCCCGGAAAAAAAAAACGTCCCGGGAAAAAAAAAACCAGCCGCACCAAAGAGATTTAAGAAAAAAAAATGCAGTGTCTTCTGTTGTAAAAGATTTTTTTTTTTTAAACTGAGCTTTCCACGTCAGATGGGTGGGGGCGAAGAATACGATCTTTCTATTTAAAAAAATCAAAAGATGAGTTTTGTTGTTGTTATTTTTGTAGGAAAATTATGAATTCAATGTCTTTGAGTTATATTTTTTAAATATATATATAAATTTTTTAAAGGCGTGCAATCTTAGATATGCATTTTTATGTATAGGTAGTCCTCCGGTTCGTGGTTGCCATCCTTACCAATGTTCCCTTCGAGCTGCACGGCAGGGCAGCTATCTGGCAGATTCCGCGCAGGAGTTTTGAGTTATCATGCCGCAAATTTCAATAGGGAAAAAATTAGAATTTCTGCGCCTTTGCCAGAAAAGTTAGTTGCAATTTCATCTCTTATTCTACCTGGGACACAGTCGCAGCTTTTGTTAATATCCAATTATGAAAACAAGTTTAAATGTCCAGAATGTATCTTCCATTTCTAACATACAGCAAACAGACACTAACAACATAATTCAACTCATTTGTCTAAAGTTAATACAATGAAAATATCAAAAACTCCATTAATAAAATAATTGATATTGGTGACTAGCCTTGAAGCAGAACAGATACTTTAATATCACTCACCGACAACTTACAAAAAAGACGTTGATGTCATGAACAAGCCAGTGTGATATTTTAATCAAAACAATTGGAGTTGTTTTTGGGGTGATAGTGTGTTGAAAGGAGGGCTTCGAAATGACAACTCAGTTTGCGCTGGACACCTTGAGAAGGATTTTTTTTTTTTTAGACGACACGGAAATCAGATGGCTTTCACGGCACTTTGCTTTACACGCATTGTTGCTCAAATTGGTGAGAAACATACAAGTACAGACTGAATACTGTGAAGAGCTGGTCCGTTTGTATAATGACCCATAGCCATGGTCAATAAATATTTTTTCGTATTGTTATTCATGAAGTAGTTGGATAATTTGCCAGTTTGTATAATGAAGGATCAATAACCTAAGAGGCCATGAGCACCTTGGTGACAATTTTCATTGGTCTGTAGAGGTCGCTAAAATGTTTTCAGGCTGTAAGGGTGAAAACACAGTCCCATTCTCAAATTCGTTGAATGTCTGAGTTGGCACGTGGACTATCGTTTTCTTGAAATCGACTTGATGCTATGGCGTATTTTGTTGTAAGCGTTAGTCGACACGTCAAATTTTAATTTCTTACAAGAAGAACTTGGTGCCCTAGTTTCTAAATAAAAAGCATTGTTTAAAAGCTATGAAGACATTTTGCAGAAACTTATGGATCAGTGTCGCAATTTAAATTTATGATTAATGCTAGTGGAAATAATTAAAATGTGGGTTGATGCAGACTTTCGACAAGATGATTCAACATTCAGTTTGCCATGACCGAAGAATAGTTCAGCGACTTTGTCATTCTGTTGGATATTTGTGCCACATTTCTTGCACCGAGCACTGGTAGCGAATGTGGATTTAGCCTAATGAATTCTATAAAAGTAAAATATAGAAATAGGTTGGAAGAGTTACATTTAGACTTGCTTATGAGGATTAAATCTTGTCAGAATGATGGACATCGGATCAACCTTGACGAAGTCTATAAAATATGGATCTCGTTGAAAGACAGACGCCAGATCGCCCCAGAATAGATTAGCGGCTTATGGGTATGTTGGCATTTCGTTGATTTATGCATGATAAATACCGTTGAACAGATGAACAGAAATATACATTTATAATTCTTGTTTATTTTAATATAAGCTAATATATTATTTTGATAATGAAATGTGTCACTTAATGTGCATCGGTCCAATTGGTGCATGTATTTTTGTGAGATGTCAAAAATTTGAACACAAAAAATGGTACTCTGTTAAACTTTAAACATGTGTTCTTTTTTTAAAAAAATATTTAGCACAACAACCGGCAAACCTTAGAGGGAACATTGATCCCCACTTAGCTGTTTATCTGTTATACAAACTTTTTTTTCATGTGGTAAAGAAATAAAAATACCTCCCTTGAGGGGAGGGAGAGTGCTGATTTAAAGTGTTACAAGGTGAAAAAAAATTAAAAATTATGTATGTTCCCTTTATTTGCCACTAGAAGACAGGATGAGTTCTAGGGATTAGGGGCCATGCTTAAATGACGTCACGTGCCTAGGGGGCATCTGTTACGATGTGTGACAAGAGGTGTGTTTAAAAATGTAACGTTACATCAAAATCACTTAAATATTTGATTGTACACTATTTATTTAATGACGTTTTCAATGGTTTCACGCGTGTTATGATATTAGAGTGCAGACTTAAACTAAATACATATTTAAATGACAAAAATAACTTGCCACTTGATAATTTTTATTTAGAAAATACGGCTTGGGGGGGTGTCTTAGATTTGTGACGTCATATCGGGAAAAAAGGGGCTGTGGGTCTAAGTTCTAAGTTTTTGTGACAAAGTATGACGCAGGGGGGGGGGTCTGCAACCTCGCGTGACGTCATTTATGGACGTCCCCTTAAGTCGTGAAGGGGTGACACCATGAGCTTCAGCCCCGGGTGACACCAACCCTAGCGACGCCCCTGGTTGTGTCAAATAATCTCTGGTTATTTCTCTCACTCAACACTTTTACTTTAATTCTAGAAATGAGTTTTGGTATTTTTTACTTATTCCTTTAATAACATACAATATCAAATAAAATGTAATTAAAATAAGGATAAAACACTTTTCTTATTCCATATGCAAAAACAAGCACAATTAGTCACGTTCTTTGCTCCCGGAATTCGAACGTAGAATGGGTGGCCCGACGAAACCAGGAAAACCGAAAATCTATCAATATTTGAAACTCTAATAAAAAAAAATTTAAATAGAAAAATTATACATAAATTCACATAAACCATGGACAACCGTAGGACGCAATACTCTTCTGTATATAGTATAGAAATGAAGAAGCGTCTATACAAAATAAGATCAAATAAGTTTCATCCCATGTCAATTAAACGACATTTGTTAATTTGTTTTCGAAGAGTATATTCTATATGAATTTTTAAAATCTTGATATAGTCTATATGTTATGTAAAAGATAATTTATGATATTTTATGGGCACTATGGCTTGTAATATTTTTTATTGCTTTCTTGATAGTCGGAGTCACTCTATCGCGGAGCGATCAAAATATAATATAAATCTATTTCCGTTTCTAATGCCATTGTTATTATGAGCTAGCAACCAAAATGGCGTCTGCTATGTGTTAAAAATTTATTCAATTATAAGATCATTCGGGTAAGGCGTGTTCGACTACTTTATTATACTTAACGTTTAAAAATAAGCAAAAATTTTAGAATAATTTGCCTGTATTACATTTTTTCTAGAATGATTTTTATTTTCAATTAAATCCTTAGCCGTGTACAAAATATTTCATTATCATTATGACTATGAATCATGATAAATTAAATGATGAAAAATTATTTTTAAAATTCAAAAGCAAAGGCAAAAGTAAAAGTAAAAATTATTAATTAAATATTAATGATAATGATATGAGTGGTCACGTTTATCAGTCAAAGAAATGTCTCATTGTCAATTCTGAAAAATAATTTTTATGTTTTATAGTATTTAATTTTAATTTATAATTTATAGTGATAGTGCACTATTGAATGCCTTATCAACAATATTTTTTAAAAATTAGTATTAGTAGGAATTATTAGGAATATTATATTATTAAATTATAATAATTTATTATTGTTTAAGTCAAGTCTAAGTAATTTGAGTTTTGATTTAGTTTCTGTGTTAAGACATATTCATATGATATGGGCAAGGGGCTAGGGGGCGAAGTGGTCAAGTGGCCTGTGAATGAGCACACGGCAGCATCAGAAGCGTAACAGGGTTTTCCATGCCCTTATTAGCTGTGGCTACTATTGTTTTTGGTGCCCTTGATAAATGAATATTAAAAAATCTAAAATGTAAGAAAATACTAAATTTGAATAAATTGAAGGATTAGCCCTTGGCAACTGCCCCAATGCCAATTTGTTGTTACACCTCTGACTGGCATACAATTAGTCACCGGTTTGAATCTCCGTGATAGAGATAGAAGGAATTCGTTCCCATGACTACAGACTACAGCTGCTTGTCATTGTGTCACACAATACCCTCATAGTCATAGCGGTGGCCTGTAAATGCTGCTTAACTTGTCACTTTCTGGCATAAAGTAGAGTAAACTTCCCCTTTCAGACCATGCTGGCCTTTGGGGCAAGTGAAGCAGTGTTCACAAGTTTTTATAGCCACGGCATATGAGGGGATTGTGGGGCTAGCATAGTGCCTAGCCACCTTTACTTCCCCAACTGATGTTGGATACCCAATAGGAACTGGGTAGACTCAAGGACGCCCTTAGCCATCAGAACAAGACCCAGCTGTCACCAAGACTCAAACCGTGATTCGCGGTACGCTTGCCAAGAGCACTGCCGCTTGACCACCACACCCCTAACAGACTTGCATGGTCTGTGCATTTTTATGAATGTAGGATGCAAGAATCTAATGTGTCTTTTTTTTTTTTAAGTTTAAGTATTAAACTTATTTTAAAATTAATATAGTTAACTGCAACATGTTATATTTGAATGATGCATTAAAATATTTTATGCATCTAGGCCTAGGCTAAGTTTGATTTGTAAAAATATGTGTGCATCTGTGATGATCTGTCTGTGTTACAATCTGTAAAGTTATAGATAATCCATAAAAATCTTTTTTATGTGCTTCAGTGCTTGGAAATTGTTTGGGTATTGTGGAGAGCAATTATAGCACTGATCAAACTGCTATAAAATAGATAGTAAAAAAAATCAGGCTCAACTCAGGACCGATATAAATTACATATCTATCAATAGGCTTGACATGCAAAAATCTATTTCTACTATATATAAGATAGGGCCAGAAACAAAAAATTTTAATATATTTATTTTTGTATGGCTTTTTGATTATTATGATTATATTTTAAACAATTTCCTACTTTTTAAATGTTTTTTTAACAAAAGATTTAAAATATTTTTTTTCATAATTGTATTCTTTGAAAATGTTAATTGGTCTTAGAGCTATTTTAAATACTAAGGAAATAATTATTTAATATATTGTGCCACATTCTGTAACTATTTCTAGATTCTATTTAAACCATCTTAAAATATAAGCCACTAAATATAGGGCAACCTGCTGTGATAAAACAAATGTATAAATGTTTCCTAAAGTCTTTACAATGTCACTAAAAAAAATACAAACAAAACAGCAATATGAAAAAAATGAAAGTAACTAATTATTTTTTCATTCAGTTATACAATTTTTGTGTGTACAAATATTTTAAAACAATATCCCCATTGCTACATGCATGTTTATGCATCCTTTATTTTTAAAAAATTGCTGTCTATTTACACTGTTGTGTAGCAAATTTGACTTACATCTAAATATTTTTAAAATTAACATTTGTTAAATATTAAGCCTGAACAACCGTTAAACACCATTACTTTACAACCACAATTTTTACATTTTTTTTCATAGTTCTATATTTTACCATTAACTATCAGCATCTCAACAGAAACAAAAGTTAGGCTATGTGCGGATTATTGTAAAATCTATAGCAGGGGTCAGGAAACTTTTTGTCTGAGAAAGCCATAAATACCACATATGTTGAAAAGTATTTCTGTGAAAGCCATACATTATGTTGGAAACTAAAAATTCAATGAAATGTGTGCAATTAGTGTAATTTCAACACTAAGAGTACATTAATTATGCCTTTGAATCTTGTTATTAACATTGTTATTCTGTTTTTTTAAAACACAATTAATATGTAGATCAAAGGAATCTAAACAAACTCTTATAATAAACCTTACAAAAAGACCCAGATGAATTAATAAAATGGGAGTCTAATTGCAGTATGTCTTTCCACCCATAAGTATCAACTGTTAAGAGTAACATTAACAACAAAAAAAGAAACCAAAATAAAAGCAAAATATTTCATTCATGGCAAAAAAAAACTAATCCAAACTAAAGATGCAAAATACTTTGGAGTAATAATAAATGAAAAATTATCATGGAATCCCCATGTTATTGAAGTAAACAAATCAAACAAAACCTTAGGCTTTATAATGAGAAACTTTTACAGATGCTATAAGAATATAAAACTATAATGCTAACTTACTTTGATGAGACCTTGAATATACATCTTCTGTATGGAAACCCATCCACCAAATAAAACATTGATAACCTAGAACAAATTAGAAAAGAACATCCAGATTCATTATCGGAGAATATTCAAAACTGACATGAGCAAAGCCATTAGGTAAATCATTAATCTTGAAACACTAGAGGATAGGAGGACAAAGAGCAAAGTAGTAATAATACACAAGGCAATTAATTTAAATCAGAAATACAAAATAAAGATAATCCAATACAACTCTCATATAGACATAATAATAATAATAAAATAATAATTTATATAGCGCTGTATCCCAGCAAGGAGCCGGGCTCAGAGCGCTTTACATGGAAATAACAATACATATATATATATATATATATATAGCGCTAAAAACACCTTACTTATTCTGTATGCAAGAAAATACATAAAAATTCTCATTCTTCCCATCAAGGAAAACTAACACTTTATCAACATTTGAAACTCTAACCAAAATGCAAAATTAGACATAATCCAATTACTAAGTGAATCACTGCTGATTATATAAATTTAGATAATCTATTAATCTCATTGTGAAAAAAAAATTTTTTTGAACATCAAGATTTTGGCTTTCTTTTTACTAATTTATTTACCCCGCAAATTAAGATTCAAGCAAAAAATATATTTTCCAAAGACTTTACAAAAAAACTTAAGGAACCTGTATGGCCATACACCTTTCAAGTAGCTAAAATGTTTTCAATTAGGGCTGACTTCTCCAGCCATGGTTGGGAGGAACTAATAGCTGTGTGTTGCTAAGACAACATATACAAGTTTCCCCTATTGATCTGGGTCATTAGTTTGTACATTTATTTGATGTATGAATGATTTATCAGGGTAAATGTATAAAGATACATAATTTAGACAATAATCTCTCTCTGTGAGGTAATTTTTTTTTTGGTTTCAGTCACTAAAATCTTTCTCATTGAATGTAGCATTGAAAGTATTTAAATATATATATATAACTAATGTATTAGTCATTTAATTTTATGTTTTCTAAGGGAAATGTGTAATGTATTGTACTCTTGTGGATACAATCATCAGAAGAGTTGTTTCATCATCTCAGATAGAGTTCTTGGCAATCCAAACAAAATTTGATGTTAACTTGTAGCTGCTCCCTGTTTGATCTCTCACTGATTGATAGACAAAGGATAGAGTTTCATGAATTGAATCTTGAAAATTAATGATTTAGTCTTTAACTGAAAAACTTGTCTGAACACCTGTATGTGAAAAGCTTAGCCTGATGGAGTAATTATATCTTTCATAGAGGTAATATTTTCTTGAACTATATCAATATTTAATTTTAACAAGCTCGTTTATTTTTAATAGTTTCAGAAATTGGAGGCTATATGGACCCAAGAAAACGTCATCGCAAAGGTCAGATAGTGCCAGGGGAAGATAATCAAGGTTTTCAAATGGATGATCAAGAGAAAAAAGAAGAAATAGCTAAGTCAGTAAAATCTTATTATTTCTTCTTCTCTTTTAAAAAAAAGTCATTTTAGACAAGGGGTTTTGTGTTATTGATCTCCAAGAAATGATGTGTAGTAATGCTGGATAAAGAGATCCAAATGGTGCTCCTCCAACAACTCAGTTCATGACCAAGGGCAAAGCATACCAAAAGTCTTCTTTCAGAAATCAAAGCCATAATTGTGACACTAGTTTGCTAATTAGCAACAGGAAAATCATTCCATTCTTTTATAGCCAAGTTTTTATCTTATCACATTATTCTCTAGAAGCTGTCAGTAGGTTGTGAATTGTCACTATCAGCTTAAAACTTTCTGTTTTACAGTTTCACTGATACAAAAATGGCTTCACATCCTTTGTTATTTAGGAACCTAAACCTAGAGTTAAGCTGTTTTCTCAAATTAGTCAAAGTTCAAAAGTGGGGAAAAATTATCTAATTTACTTTAAATGTAGCCTTATTTGAATAAAAAATTAAGAACATTCACATTTTGGAATCATTTCAAAGATTTCTTAATGCATAAATTTAAAATTTATATAACTTATTCTCATGCACTTCTAGGGTTCATTATACAATACGAAAAACTAAGAGAGGGAAAAAAGAATATATATTTGGGGTAAATTTTTAATTAAATACAAGAATCAAAACCTTGCAAAAAGTAATTCTTCTCACATGAGTTAGGCTATTGATTTATGTGTGCAAAGTGTAAGTAAAATAAATTATACATATCCTGTATTTTTTTAAGAAAAAGAAGCTAATGTCTTGTTTTTTCATTCTATTCGAAATGGGAACAAAATAAAATCTTTAAAATGTCAACTGCAACGAGTTCACTTCATATAAAAATCGCTTTAGTTGAAATTTAAGATAAAATGAATATTTATTTACCCTTTTTTCTGTACTAAAAATAATCAACAAGTAACAAAGATTGAATGCGCTAGAAGTTTCCATCTACTAATGTTTCTGGAGAAACATACATTATATAATCAAATCAAGCACTTATTACAATAATGCTAACCTTTCACCCATTTAGACATCAGCCACAGTTCTATATTAACATTTTAATACTCCTTTTTTACACTTCATATTTATTACATTAATATTTAAATTTACATAAAGAAATAAAGTATTATGCACAGAGAATCTGTAATACCTTTAAAATTAAAGTCTTTTTAAAAATAAAAGAGGACAAAAAATACATTAATCAAAAATACTATTTTTCAGGTCACCAGGGAAGAGTTCCAAAGACAAAAGGCACAGCCTAGAAAAATTTCCTAATGATATCTCTTTTATAGCCAATGTGAGAGCAGGGGCAGTGCGGTGGAAGAATTATGCCACAACACGAAGAGTAAAAAAACCTTTATGTGAGTTGCTTTTTTATTCCTGGAATAAATATTTCTTTAAATTTTTTAATTGCAGATAATATTATATTGTAAATATAAAAAGTCATCTTATACAAAATGTAAAGATCTAGACCTTGGATTAAATTTAGCAGATGAAATGAACAAGAATAGTTTTACTATGTCTTAAATAAATCAAGATCTTGAGGAATAACCATTTTAATACTCCGTTATAAGAAAAAAGACGATTTGAGAATTTTAGTGTTTGGCTTTGAAAGGAGTACTTTTGAAATAAAAGTGAGGTAGTGCATGACAGTCTACATTAAAGTAGCATTTTAATTTTTATTTGAATTTCCTTATCTAATTTCAAATAACAGTTGAAACAGGTGAGGCATGAAATATAATTTTAGTTGGCATTAACAAATGTCATAAGAGCTTATTAATAAAAAGGTTAGAAAGTTTTATGGATTCTTCATTAGGGTTGATCCAGTTCAGAGACAATACCCCATGAGTCTTCTCTTTAAAAAAAACTGTTTCACCTAACAGGTAAAAAAGTAAAAATAATTTTATAGAGTCAGTGAATATCAAAGTTAAAGGTGTAAAAACACCAACTACTTAATAAAAATATAAATAGCCCAGATCTTATCACCTTTTTAGTGCAGTTTTCATTTCATGCTATTTCCAAAGTTGTGCAGCCAAAAAAAACAAAATAATACCTTGAAAGGGAGAATAGTTTGTTGCTTAGGATCACAGCTTTCTGTAAATAAAAAGCTTCTTTTAGATTTGGAGGGTTAAGAAGATTGAATATTTCTACCAAATAGTAGGGTAAATTTAAATCACTGAAAACATTTGATAAATTCACACAATTAGTTTGAGTTTTGTATGGAAATCAAAACTTTATAGTTTAACTCAAAATTTATCAATTTAATTTTGATATAAATTAAGGGGTCATAACCCTCATGTGGAGAATCACTGCCAAAAAAATGAGACTCAGAGAAGAGTTTCTGTGTATGGTTTATTGTTACTATTTGGTAGCAATATTTATTTTGAGTTTACAATGTGCCCATATTAATTTTCCATAAATATTTATATCATCATCTTGACAAAGTTAAAATTATAACATGAATGTTTAATTTAGGGCTGGTAACGATTAATTTAAATTTAATCGTTAACTTTTGAAAAATTGACAATTAATCTCATAAATTATAATAAAAATAATAATAACTGTAAGAAGTTTGTACGTTAAAAATATATAAATTATTATTAATTATTAATAACTAGGAGTTGTAGAGCGCACCCATTTTTGTTCAAAAGCCCAAGTAACTTATCCTTGTTTGATAAATACAAAATATTAAACTTCCTGAAATGTGCACAAAGTATTTTATAATTATAAATCTTCAAATACGCTTTTAAAATCGTTTGCTTTTCCAAAATTAAAATATAAGCAAAATCAATGACATCATATAATATTTTTTTTCCGGCGAGTAACATCACACGCTTTTTTAACTATGTACTATTTTGTACTATATTAAAATATAAGCTAAAACTATGATGTCATATAATATATTTTTACAGCAAAAAACACCACACACTTTTATAACTGCTGTGGAATGTTGTACTATGTTCCATAGTGATACAGATCCTGTGATCTGGGCTATTATTTATATATTATTTTAATTGATATTTAACCGATAAATTTTTTAACATTTAATCAAGAAATTAATAGTTGATTTCCGGAGCCCTAGTTTAATTACATTACTAACATTACACACTATGACAGTTTTTAGAGATGATCGACAAATACTGAAAATTCAGGATATGAAATGAAATATCATTTGTGAATAACATGAGGTTTCCTAGTGATACCCTAAGAAATACATCTGAGTAAAACAAGTACATAGAGAAAGTTTCCTGCAAGTGCATTTACAAGTTTTTAGTTGCATTTAGCTTAAAATTTGTCAGTTATTTATGTAATTCTGGTTCATGATATTGTATATCAAAATTTTTTAATAAGAGTACAAATAATATGATTAGTAAGCGAACAAGTTGTCTTTGGGTTTAACAAATTTAGACTAAATTTTTCATGACTAAATTACCTTGCATTTTTTCAATTCTGTCCCCCAAATATATCATTTTTAAAAGGTATTTAGATTCTATATATCTCAACATTGGGTGGAACACAGAATATGAGCAGATATTTCCTTGTTTTATTAAACATTTCTATTTTTAACCAGGCACAAGGATTTGTTGGATGGGATTTAGGTAATTGATGGGATTTAGGTATTTGATGGGATTTTGGTAATTGGTGGGATTTAGGTATCTGATTTGTATCTGGCTCAGCCCTATTCTTAAACCAATAAATCATTCTATGTAACATTTCCGTGAACAATACAATGACACACTGATGATGCTTTGCTTAACATCAAATTATTACTCTCTGAGTATCTCCAACGAACATAGAAATCATTTTTATTGTAACTGATATAATTTATCAGAAGCTGTGTCAGGTTAGATGTTCACATTTTAATTGTCACATTCTTTATGTTCTTAAGTAAATTAAATTTAACACAATAATAACAACGCTTGTTTGGTTTTCATAATTTTGATAATGTAGCATTGAAGTTCTTTGTTTTGTTTAGTTTCAATAATATTATTAATTTTAATTAATTCATTTGTGTTATAAAAAGCCAATTAGTTTTATTAACATACACATTTATTAAGTTTAGTGTTCGTTTGTAAAAATATGAAACAGATACAAAATTTAAGAGGTTATTCAATGAAATTGTCATAAATTCAAACAACAGCATACTTTAAGTAAAACAATTAGGGTAAATGTTAGAATATTTTACCGTTTACCTTTAGCTGAAAAGTTTAGTTTTCTTCTTTTAAAAGATAAGAGCTAAATTATTGTAAATTATGATGCATAGCAACAACCACATATTTATTGGTGGTAAGCAGTAATTCTAATATTCATGCGTCTTGTATTGAAGGGCTGGGAGATTTTAAACCACATTAAAATCACTAGTGATAGGTGGTTCAAATGTCTTTATCACCAGAAATATTCACTGTTTTTGGACTAATTGATTTGTTTGTTGTATAATGCATAGCATTTTTTTCTGCACTTAACTCTTAAATTTATTGCAAAAAAATTCAGCAAACCACCACGAACACTATAAACTGGGTAAGTATAATTCAACAGATTTGTGTAAGGAATTAAATAGTGTATTAATATCTTTTAAAATCCTATTATTGTAATATTAGTGTTTTTTAAATGATGGTGTATGTGTACCACTAGACTAAACACAGGAAAAATAACGATTAATTTGCACTATGTGGTCTTTCACTTATAATGTCATATAGCTTCTGGATTAAAAAAGATTGTTTAATTTTCTTTGAAATGTTGGATATCAATGGAAAACTAAATGTACCTCATTAAAAATTGTAATGCATCCCCTGAAATGATGGTAAAATTAGCCAAAACAGCAAAGAACCCTGGACAATTTCATTTCAATATTGCTAGAGCAGATATTTTTTTCTTGTTTAGTCTAAAAAGCTTTTGCAAGTCAAAATTTCTTCACTTACATGTTCCTTCATTGTACTAAATTACATGTTTCCTATGACTTTAGTTTTGACTTAGTTTATTTTAAAGAATTTATATACCACAATATAAGTCCTTTATTTTATATAAAGATATTGGGAAAGGAGGTGCTAAAGACATAAAACATTGCAATTATAAGTGAATGTCACATATACTTCATATTAACACCTCAATATTGTAGAACAAGGTTCTCAAATCAACTACTGAAAGGCCCTCTAAAGTAATTGTCATTTTGAACAATATAATCCATATCAACCATTATCATTTGTAACTAATTTTTGCAAAAATCTCTATTATAAATATACATTTTTTAAAATTTTAGCAGAAGGCTTGAAATTGTTTTTTTGAGAACATTGTTATTAATATTAATATTTCTTTTTTTAAATTTTTTTTATTTAGCTCATATAATTGTATTTTTTATATACAGCAAGTTTATGTGGTTAATCTGAATAGTACCTAAATATTTTATGTTCAAAATAATTTGACAATACAGGGAGTTAAAGTAATTTTTAAATTGAGCAATTTGATACAGGAACTTTACTTACTTAAAATAATTTTTAAAATAACATACATGAAAGGAAGGCAAGCCACACACTTAATTTATATAACACCATAATCTTCATGGTGGATATTACAGAATAATGAAGGTGTCAACAAGTATCAGATTCATTAATTTATGTCTTAATTATATTTTTATTTCAATTTGTGTCAAATCTTGCTGTCATAAATATTACAGTATAAATGGATTTATTTTTAAACCCATATCAGATGACTTTAGCGGAAAATTAGGAATGTTATTTAATTACAGAAATGTCAGTACTCTTCAACAAAGTATGGAGTAAAACCTCTCGTAATATGCACATTGAAACTTTATCACAATGTTTAGAAATAGTTTTATTCAACTAATTATTGTGTTGATGTCTGTTGTTTTGTTTTTTTTTGTTTTTTTTTAAATTGGAAAATATATTATAGGGATTAAAACCCCATCAAAAAGTACAGATGAATTTAAAAAAGGGTGAAAACATTTATTGAATAATGGAGCAAAGTTTGAAAAGTATTTAAGAAAAATTTTGTATACAACTAATATTTATAGTCTGAAAATTCATGAAGTTCAAAGTGGGCTCGATGTTATAATACAATATTTTCCTAGAAAGGGTAAATAAAATATTCTTCTTTTATTTCACTGCAGAAATAATATACTAGAAATACTATTGATTTTCAAACAATAAAAATACTATATGCATTAACATAAATTCTTGAGAAAAAAACGTTATCAACAAATGTTTTTAAATTCGTCTACATGGCTAACATGCAGTGGCATATTACATGATGGGCAATAAATTCAGTGACATATCATGGGATGGGAAATAATTCTTGGGGAACAAACTTACTGTTTTTGCCATTAAAATTGTTAAAAATCCAATGCCTATTATGATATTCTGAATGAAGGAGCTGCTACCTGTGAGTAAGCTACAAGTTTAAGGTGCAGGCAATAATCATTTCTCCATAGCTAAAAGAGGAATAAATTTAATTGAATTCGAATGTGAAAGGTGTCTCTCATTGGTAGATGTTCATTTTTTAAATGAATTCTTAAATTTTCTTTCCCATTGATGTAATATTTCTTTTTTATGCCTGTATTACTATATAATTAAGGTCATTTTGTTTTTGTCTGTAACACTTCAATTGTATTTAATTACCAGTATGAAAAATTAACATCATAAGACTTGAAGCTAATTTGATAAATAAAATATAAACTAAAGCAAATAAAGGTTATTTTTTAAATATTTTTAATATTCATTATACTGTTTTAATTTTTTTTGCAAATTAATGATAGGCTCTTTGTCAAAGATATTTTTAAAATATCTGTTTTTTTCATAGTTGACAACAGTGGTGACAAAGGAGATGGAGAGAGCAGACGGTTGACTGCTGGCTTAGGGTTGGATGATAACTTTAAACAACCAAAAAGTCTGGAAAATGTGTTGAATAAATCTGATGGCAAAGACAAGAACATGAATGATGACAGCAACCATGCACTTATTCAGTACTTCGCCAAGTTGGGCCAGTCTGAGAAGGAAGATGAAACTATAAACTTAGAATTTGTTGATACGCTGCTCAAGTCAGGGGCTGACATCAATTGCACCGACCGATGGGGTCAAACTATACTTCATGAGGTAAACCTCTATTTAACTAATCTATTTGTAGCTCTTGGTGAGGTAAACCCCAATTTAAATTATCTGTTTATTGCTTTTGGAGAAGGAGACAGCGATTTCACCTGTTAAACGTATATAAACTTATATACATAAAGTACATCTTTGAGTTATGGACACCTAAAAAACTTTAGCTTTCCACATAAAGGTAGAAATTGGTCTTAAGGCTTTTAAATCAGAAGAATACAAGAATTATTAGTGATTTGAATATTTTTTCATTCTTGTTTTAAATGCTGATTTAAATAGCATACAATAAAGGGCATTAAATAATTAAGGTAGAATTTAGCATCAAATAAGATATAATAATGTGATTCAATCTTTGATTGAAATAAATGGAAATGGTGTTTTAATTTCATTCATCCTCTTCATTTTCAAAATTTTATTAACATTCTGATAAAAAATGAATAAAAAGTTTTAAAATTAAACAATAACAGTAATAATTTATATGTATTTCAGAACGTAAAAATCAGTCATCATAAATATTAAATCCTTATTTCTGTAATGTAAAGATTGACTTTAGAGTAACTATTTAATTTCATCACACATGCAATATCATGTTGGTTAATCTGTACAGTTTATATAACATCTTGACATGCCATTCAATTACAATTATCAAGCCAAAAGGACAAAACTAAAGACAAAGTCCATAAAGAAAAGATTTTGTTTGAACATCTTCAGGTTGCTAGAGCCTGGCACATTGACGTCGCTAAATACGTAATTGAAAATGGTGCAGATGTAAATAAGAAAGATAACTATGGGCGTACAGCTTTACATATAGCAGCAGCTGTGGATTATCCTGAGATGGTCAATTTGTTAATAGAGAAAAAAGGTTAGTGTATATTTAAAATTTTTGTTGTCCTCTTTAATGAGACACCATTTTAAAAAAAAAACAAGGGATCTAAATATTTATTTTATTTTTTATTAGCTGACATAGAGGCCAAAACAAAGGGTGAAGAACAGACTCCTATTTTCTATGCTGCCAAAAATGATGCAACACAATCCCTGAAAGCCCTAGTGAAGAAAAATTGTCGTTTTCGAAGGATTAAAGATTATAAAGGCAGGAGTCCAATCCATGTTGCAGCTGAGCTTGGTATGAAGTTATCATGAAATTTAATCAACTTCAATCTTTCCATGTGCAAGGATTTCTATAAAGTTTTGGCATTAGTACAACTTCTATCTTTCCATATGCAAGTATTTCTATAAAGTGTTGACATTTTTACAGACTTAATTATCCCTAAATTTAAAGGCAAGAATTTAACTATTGTTAAGCAATTAATTGGAGTGTGGTAAATAAAATCGTAAATAAAATGAATTGCAAACTGTTAACTTTGATCTATGTTAGTGATAGCATTTGTTTTGAATAATTTCCAGACAATTTATTTTTATTTTTACTGGAATTTTAATGTGTGATAAATTATTTTGTTATAAATTTGAAAATGATGACAAAATAGACACATAAGAAACTTATAATACGATATAATAAAAGGTTATGTACGCACGAGTTGACTGTTTATCAAGATTTTTTTCAAAACTCAGATAAGTTTATATAAATCAATTTTCTTCTTATAGTATATCCTGAAATACTTTTTACATTTAGATCGCAGCGAGACAGCCAAGTTGTTGCTTGAGCTTGAAGCTCCTGTGTATTACTGTGACAATGAAGGTTCCAGGGCTATAACCTGGATGATCAACAAAATGGCACCAGTGGTCAGTTTTGGTTTGTGAACTAAATTATTCATTTTGATGTTAAAATGGAATTACAGACACTTCGACCCCGGAAGATTCAACCCCAGATGGTCCGACCCTTCAGTTCAACCACAGGATATTTTGACCCCAGGACGTTTTGACCCTGGTCGGTTCGACCACAGACTGTTCCATGCCCCGGACGATCGACCCTGGGTGATTATACCCCGGATAGTGTGACCACAGGACGTATCGACCCCAGGTCATTTTGACCCTTTTGTATTTAGACTGTAGAAATCGTCATAAATATATATATCTTTTTAATAAAAAAAAATAATTAATATTTGGTATCAAAATAATTTAACGTAATATTATTATCCATTTAAAAGTAAATACATTTTGAAAGACGTGCTTGTAACGTTTAATTTACCATGATTTGAAAAAGTATATACACATATAACCAGTCAATATTAAACGTACATTCATGATTGTGATAAATGAGTCATTCCTCTCAGGTCATTCCAAACCTATCCAACTCCACCCCAACCCCAATTGGACAATAAAAAGGCAATGTAGTCAGATAGTCCTTTGTAAAGGTGCCTACGTTCTAGCTGCCCCCACTCACTTTATTTACTTTCCCATAACCCTCGCCACCACATGGGGTACTGTGGTGGAAACTGAGTCTAGCCCTCGTAACATGTCATCATGTAAGCCCCAGAAAAAATGTAAACAATGGCTTACTGTTCAGACAGGTCATACGGGCCCAGAAGCTTGAATGTTATTATTATCTGCTAGCCGTTGGTATTATATATTGAAATTTTTAAAGTTTAAAATACTGACAACTTTGTACGTCTTATAAAAATTATAAACAGTATGTCTGCAAGGAAGGTCTTCACGTGTTAAGGAAAACAATAAACAGATGTGAATGGAAGGCACATGTTTGTAATGGTTTCAGAACCTGAGAGGTGCATGGTTCAGCATGTCGACACCTTTAAAAAAATTTTAATAAACAAACAAACAAACATCCCTTTTATTTATTTTTGTTATCACAGTAAAAATCTTTGAACGACTTAAATATATACATTTAAACCTGATAATAAATTAGGTCCTTTTTAAGAGTATTTTTGGGTTATGAGTGGAGATTCTGTTTTCAATTTTTAATGCATAATATACCAATAATTAAATTAAAATAATAATAGTAATTAAAAATAACAAATAAAAAGAAAATATTTCACGGTGTTGAAATGAAATGGTTGAAACGTCCGGGGTCGAAACATCATTGGGTCGAACTGCCAGGGGTTGAATCATCTGTGGTCGAACCGTCCATGGTCAAAACATCCTGGGGTCTAAACATCCTGTGGTCAAACTGGCAGGGTCAAACCGTCCGGGGTCAAAGTGTCCGACCACCATTAAAATGAACTTTCTTGACTAAAAATATGTGCCATGCCCTGCAGTTGAAAACCAGTAAAGAAATAAGCCAATTTACTAGTAGTTAAACACAAAAGGAGATTATACAATTCAATTTACATTAAATTATGAGTTTATGATTTTGTTAGCATAATTTAATTTACATTAAATTATGCTAAGAAAATCATAAACCTATGATTGGGTACCTAACTAGACAATAATTAGGCGGCTGGGTAATGTGTGGAACCCTTATAGCCGTGGCGTGTGACTGCTACATCACTTGCAACCAGATCATCTGTCATGGTTTGTGGATGCAATTATCTTCTGCATAGAAGGAGTGCTGTATATCTAAGATAAGATAAGACGTATTAAATGTATTTTGTAAACAACCTAACCTTAAATAAAAAAAATAAAAAATTTAATCCAAGAAAGGTTTCTTACCTTCTAAAATATGTTGATTTTATATGCTATTCCATCATTCAAATAAAGTTACTATAATGCTCCTGACTTAAACAATCTTTCAATGTGTTACAAGGCTCGTGAGGCTCTTAACCAGTTTCACCTTACTGACAGACCCAACAGGAAACAATATTTTTATCTGAACTACTTGGTCCGAGACAAAGGTTAGATGTTGTTTTGATCTTCAAATGTGTCACTTTTTTTTAAAAAAGCCATTTTTAGTTTAAAACTAAATTAAGTGGTTTCTTTTAATTATTTTTTTGTAAAGTAATTGGTTTCATGAATATTATATTTCTATTTTTAGAATCAGATCCTGAGGGCAAAGCTCAGACTCCCGTAAGTAAACTAATAATATTTTAAATAAACTTTCTAGTTGGTAGACTTGATTGTTACTCTGTCCAGCTTACTGACAGCTTTTACATATCTCTACATTAATTAAACATAAGCCTCATACTAAAACATAAAATGCTGGAAGATAGCCATGTATGTATTCCAATTGTTTATGGAAGTGAAACTGGTTGTGTGTGTGAATTTTATAAAGAACTTGGAATCTAAAAATGTATAGTCATCCATCAAGACAAGGGGTAAATGTAAACTTTCCATTGAGTTGTAAGTTGTGAAATATTTCCTGACCTCAATATGCACTGTAGCTGTTGAAAATCATCAGAATGAAATCATAATTATAATAATTAGTCTGTCTCTACCAATGTTAGGTGTTAATGATATTGATCAGATTGCTTAGATACTTTGATCAGTTAGGAAATTCTAGTTTAACTATCCAGTTTGTTTTGAACTAGAAAAAAAGTTTAAATATTTCTATCCAGTCCAATCTATAAACATATCAACTAGTTTTACGACATCATAAGACCTCTTACTAAGATTTATAACACCCAAAAAAAAAAAAGAAAAGATATTGTATTGACCTGTATCCACTGATTTCTAAACAGAGCTGTTCAGTACATGATATACTACCGGTGAGATGATGACCCTGATCAGTGTATTTCAGTGTCTAGATTTTGCTTTCTATTGTGTGTTCTTAGAAACTGCAAGATATAGCTGTATTTAGAGGTTAAACTGCAAGATATAGCTGTATTTAGAAGTTCAACCATTACAAAAAAAAAAAAAAAAAGTATGAGCAGAATCGTCCTAGAATGCAGTATCACTTTTTTGTTCATGCTTGTTATTTTTTGTTAGAAATGAGGGTAATATATCATACAGAATAGGACTGCATAAAGCTTTTTTATTAAAAAAACAAATTACACAGACTATTTGTGTAAGGAAACAATAAATTAAAGCTTTATTATCAACTAATACAAATAATGGTAGACGTTTCGGCTCATGCCTTCATCAGTACAAAAACAATTACATGTACTTACATATATATTAAAATTAAAACATATTAAAGTCTATGTGATAAAATGAAAAGAAATGAAAGACAAAAATAAACACGGACATAGAATATAAGAAAAAGGAGGAAGTTGAAGTATCTAAAGTAACAGTGAAAACCACAACGGGAAAACGATTTTGCAGTCATGTAAAATTGTGGATTTGGTTAATTCCATATGGAGCCAACGTACCAAATCGTTTTATGAGTCTATTTTCCATGTGGACTCTATCATGGGTATTGGTTGCATATAAAATACCAGTAACTACAATATCCAAAATGCCATCGTGGTCAACACTGTTAAAATGTTTAGACACAGGACACTGAGCCTGTTTATTTATATTGTACAGGTGTTCTCTAAACCGATCTCCAAGACGACGACCTGTCTCACCCACATAAATTTTTTTACATCTCTTGCAAATAATTGCATAAATCACGTTGCGACTGGTGCAAGTGAATCCATCTTTTATT
>MUZC01001034.1:73816-95102 GCA_002072015.1 Radix auricularia
AATAAAAGATGGATTCACTTGCACCAGTCGCAACGTGATTTATGCAATTATTTGCAAGAGATGTAAAAAAATTTATGTGGGTGAGACAGGTCGTCGTCTTGGAGATCGGTTTAGAGAACACCTGTACAATATAAATAAACAGGCTCAGTGTCCTGTGTCTAAACATTTTAACAGTGTTGACCACGATGGCATTTTGGATATTGTAGTTACTGGTATTTTATATGCAACCAATACCCATGATAGAGTCCACATGGAAAATAGACTCATAAAACGATTTGGTACGTTGGCTCCATATGGAATTAACCAAATCCACAATTTTACATGACTGCAAAATCGTTTTCCCGTTGTGGTTTTCACTGTTACTTTAGATACTTCAACTTCCTCCTTTTTCTTATATTCTATGTCCGTGTTTATTTTTGTCTTTCATTTCTTTTTATTTTATCACATAGACTTTAATATGTTTTAATTTTAATATATATGTAAGTACATGTAATTGTTTTTGTACTGATGAAGGCATGAGCCGAAACGTCTACCATTATTTGTATTAGTTGATAATAAAGCTTTAATTTATTGTTTCCTTACACAAATAGTCTGTGTAATTTGTTTTTTTAGAAATGAGGGAAATGGTATTACCTGGAACTAGGGGCTTCATCGTGTATAAATGTCTACTAATGAGCAGTTATGTTCTCTTAATTTGCTAACTTTTTATTTATTTTGTAATCATACTAATTCTGTTTAATTAATCCTACTAATCCAATCACGATTAAGTTCAGTAAATAACTATTTAATCTATCAGTGTGAGGATGATGATGAATTTTTTTACCATTTCTTTTATAATAATTTGCCCTACTTGTGAGGAGTCCACTTGCAACCTCACTTTTTAGAGTTTTCATCAGCCGCATTTATGTTTGAGCGATATAGCAGATTGTGCAAGTATTTCATATTTTTAACAATAACATAGCGTATTTAGTAGGTTTTAAATGACCTACCTATCTAAACGAATGCTGTAGAGTTTTACAATTTAAACCAGAAAAGGTCAGTAACTCACTTTTCCGCAAAAATCAACACAGTAGTTTCTACAAGTTGTCTCCTCATGTATTCTCATAAATTTCATTAGTAGTCATCTGTTTTTCTTCATTTTTCACACGATACTCACATAATATTCACATACATTTCATTAATTGTCACCTGATATTCATTGTGTTCTCATAAAGTTCACATAGTTTTAAATTTAAATATCTATATGGTTTATTAATCATTACAAAGTAAGGAAAGGCTGTGAAAAATTATTTATCTTTCATAAAATTAAAAGGTATGTTACATATTGTCCATGTGCTTTGTCATACTTTATGAGAACTACCTGCCTGACTATAACTTCCATGATAATAAGAAAAAAAGCATGGCATACTTGACCTGTTCCTAAACATTTGGAGTAAACTTCTTGGATATTCAGTTAGTAATTGGCTATTTAGTTGGCACTAAATGAGTATTAGAATCACTTATTAAATAACATCTAAAATCTTTTGATTTTATTTTTCAAGGCACAAATAATATTTTAAAAGTATTTCACAATTTTAATTTAAATTTTGCTTTCTAATCTACTTGTAGTTTTAACCTTTATTAAAAGTATTGTTAATAAATAGTGAATTTAACATACTTATATTCATATGTTGAAAAAAAATTGTGCATAAAATATTTGATAAAATGTCTTTTAACAGTACTAAAATATACAAAATAGTATTAGTATAGAGTTCATCTTTTTAAAAATATTATTTAAAATTTTAAATCTCATAATCCATTGTATAAATTGTATTTTCTAAATGATTCTGACCAAAAGATGACAACTTAATTATCATCAGTTGTCTTATATTTCATTATAAATAATTCTTTCAAAACCATTTCTGACTTATTTGCTGAGCAAAATACCTGAATAAATATTTGTATTATAAAAGAAATTAAGCAACTATATTTCTCTCCAATACTATCTTAAATTAATAATTTCTTGTTGTTGACATTCAGCTCCACATTGCTGTTGGATTGCGCCAGTATGATCTAGTGTCACATGTAGTTTTCAAACGACTGTTGGATGTTATGTGGGATAGATATGGCCGGTAAGTCCTGCTATGTATCTAAAAATTAGCACCGTGAAATATTAAATTAACTACATAATTTTGAAAAATAATTTAATCTGGAAATCTGAAATATTATCAATCACTGTTAGATTTATTACTAAACTGTCAGAGTTGTCAATAGCTACAAACTTATAATAATTTTGTTCAAGCTTCTACTCTGTTTTTCTCACCTATACTAAAATCATCATTTAACAATTTATCCTTCCATCAATAATCAAATACAACATCAAATAATAGTTGCAAACTTTTAAATAAAAAATGAGCCCATTTATTAGCATTCAGTTGTCATACATGAGATCACTTTATGAAGTCCTTTTTTTTTCCCCACACAGTCCTAGATTTAAAATAATGGCATGTGTACTTTGGTAAGGGGATTGTTGTGAAAACAAAAGGATGTGTCACAATTAAAATGTAAATAAAAGATACACATTCAGCCGACTTTTTTTAGGGTCTCCTTAAAGTCAATGTTGCTCAGTATTCAGAAATATATTATTGTAAGCAGTGAAATTTGAGTTGTTCAAAACTAAAAGCTTTATCCCACATGATTCTGTTAAAAAAAATTACTTAAAATATTTTTTTAATTGATCTAAATAAGTGGAAATGTTTTTGGTTACAATGTACACATTCCTTAACAGTATTAACAGCACATAAATAAATACAGTTTTTAAATAAAAGAAGGATTTTTTAATTAGATGAAATTTTGTTCTGTTTGAAAGCTGTTACTAGTTACTAAAATGTAACAAAAGAGACATACCGTAAGTGGGGAACAAATTTAGTTTTTTAATACTAACATTAAAAGCTCCCTGATCTAAAGATTGAGTTTACTGAGATCTTCAAAACCTTAAGTCTTATTTTCAATATAAAGATCTCTGTTATTGTTTTTTTAATGAATTGTAATGTCTGTTGTAGTATCATTTAATTTCAAGCCTTAACAGATCTTTATTTCACTATATATATATATATATANATTTTTAAAACATAGTTAGCAGTGAAAATAAGTTAAATAACGTATTAAAGTTAAGCACTTGAATGAAAATTTCTAATTAATTTTATAAATATAAAAGTAATACAGCTGTGTAGAAATTGTTTAATGATTAGTAAAAATATAAAGATCATCTTTTTATCCCAAGTGGTTCAAAGGTTATGATTTTTTCTAAGACCTCATAATCACTTTTTCACTATGTTGTTTTCCTTCACATTTAATGCCCTTTTATGGCATTTTTTTAAAATGCCCATAACTTAAGTATTTAATTTAATTTAATTTAAAAGATATAATATTGTTAGGAGATATATTAAAATATAAGTAGTTCCATATAATGTCTATGAATTTAAATTGTGTTATTGTTAAATATTTAAAAACAATGTTGTTTTTATTTTTATTTCATTGTCCTTATAAAACACTTTATTTTAAAGTTTACACTTTCCAACTTTTTATAACAGAGAAGTTTGTACTCAAAAAAAAAAGAAAAGAAATATAACTATTATTAATTTTTTTATTAATAAATAGATTTTAAAAAAACAAAACATTTCTTTAATTTTAATCACTATTTTATCGATTAAAATATTTTTAATCGATAAAATAATTTACTGATTAATCGAGAAATTAATCGGTAATTTCCGCAGCCCTAATATATATATATATATATATATGGCATCAGTCCGTCCTCAAGGGAAGATGGCGTTTACTTCTGCTCCTCTTCCCCCTTCGTCCTGGCTCTTCTCTCTTCACTCCTAGTTGTAAGGGTGGCTTTCTCTACTTGAATACCCTCACACACTTTTGAACTCCAGAGGGTGCACTCCTCAGCAATGGTCTCCAACGTTTTATGTACGATCTGCGCCAGTGACATGTCTTTCTTGCAGACGTCCTTGTAGCGCAGGATGGAGCGACCTGTTTTCCTCATACAAGTGACCAGCTCACCCTAAAGCAAGGCTTTGGAATTCCCTGCAGGCTCATCATGTGGACATGGCCCAACCACCGCAGGTGCCTCTCACTCAGGATTTACCAACATGCACAGCACAGTGCTCTTTGATGGAGCCACCTCAGAACCCTTCCCAGTTTGTAGCGGAGTCAACAAGGGCTGCATACTGGCACCAAACTCTTTGGTAACTTCTTCTTAGTGCTACTTCAACATGCTTTCAAGGACTGTTCCGAGGGTGTGAACATTCATACCAGGGCAGATGGAAGCCTATAAATCATCAGCCGGCTCCATACGAAAAGCAAAGAGGAAATTGTATTTCACTATTTACTCACTTCACATTCCTTGAACACAATACATTATAAATATGTATGTCTTAAAACTTGATTCATTCCCAGAATGTGGGCCTGGATTAACCTGTTGGTCAACTTTATGTACATCATGCTGTGGACTGTCATTGGAATTGTTGTTGAATATGACAAAAGACATATTTATGAGCTGCCCGATGATGGCTGGAGGATTTTTCTATTTGTAAGTCTCAAGTAATAAATTATTAACTCTCTCACCATGCTGTCTCTTTATTCTGCAAAGTGCATTCAAGTTCAAGTCATATTTTGAAATCATATAAATTTTCTGAAGATCATCCTGACAATATTATTGAGTCATTAACAGAATTTTTTTTTTTTTCCTCACCCAAAATTTTAACAAAAATTTCCAATGAAATTTTTCCTAATTTTGAAATATATCTATAATACGTTAAGTTTGTCATTCTTTATTTTCATAATGTATGTATTTTAACATGATTTATCCTTTGTCTTAGATAAAGAATTAACAAAACCATTATTTTTTACATTTATTTATCATTGTAACTAATGATCAGGTGTTTGCTGCACTGTTGACTTTTTATCAAATATATGAGGAGGTCATGGAGTTCAAGAGATCGCAAAATGTTCATACGGTGAGGAATGGATAAATATTATAGTATGGGAACATTAAAAAATATTGAATGCATTAGTGTTAATGGGGTTGTGAGTAGAACAACTGCCCCAGTTATCAAATATAACACCATTACTAAGACCACCTCTGATGATACAATATCAAATATAACACCATTACTAAGACCACCTCTGATGAAACAATATCAAATATAACACCATTACTAAGACCACCTCTGATGTTATAATATCACATAACTTAATTTACACTGTTCAATTTTTAAAACTAATTGTAGTTTAATTTATTTAAAAAGAACTCTTCTCCCACATTTTTAAATGATCAACTAATTTTTTAGGACTGGAGTATGTGAGACTTGTCACAGTGAAATTTACAAATGTGCTTATATTTTGAGTTTCTGTTGTCCATGTGTCCCGCTAGGAATGGGAAAAGAAACGTATAGCTGATATTGAAAAAGATTTAAAGTATTGCCACCCCAGATGGCCAGAGGAAGAGAAGTATTTGAACAGTGAACTTGGAGAGGTTGAAAAGCTAAAACCCAAATATTTTAGTGATCCATGGTGAGTTTAACCTCAACAACCAAAACTTTTATTAAATCTAACAAAATTATTATTCATTTTATATATATAACTGGTAGCTAACGAAAAAAAATGATTCATTGCACATATATCTGTCTATTGTAATTGCATGAAAAACGTTTAGCAAATGTCTTTTAAAGAGACTATCCTCTAAAACTAAAGAATGTATTAAATATCAAGAATGTTTTAAAACCTTTTTTTTTGTTAAAATTTGTTGTCGTGAGATAGTTTTACTTAAAAATGATAAAAGTTTTATATAGGGTAAGATTTTAGTCTTTTCAAGAGTCACATAATAATATATATATATTGTATCTAAGTGTTATAATCTAGGCTGTTTTAACAAGGCTGTTGCCAAGTTAGCCTGATCTGGCTGTTCAATTTAATGAAACTGTTATTATCATTCAGATTCTTGTGAGAACATATAGGCATAATGTCAAATTGGAATATTAAAACTCCATTTCTTTTCCTTTCAATATTTCTAATCGCATTTCAAACTAACATTAAAATGTAGTTCCCCATAAAAGTAATTATACTAATATTACTATACTTAATTGCATGTATCTTATAAATGGCATGGTAGTTTCAGTAACACAATCCAAATACTCTGTCATTTCAAGCCAGTGTTTGTCAGAATACTGTCTACTATTTTCTCTTAGCTATTAATTTTAATCCACTTTTATGCTTTAAAAAGTGTATCTTAAGTTTAAGATCAACTGAAATCATAGATTTTTATTAGTATTGATGTAATTCAAACAAATACTTGCTTGATTACACACGCAAACTGTTTTTAAAATTACATAAATAAAAGCTAAATGTACAGATCTTTAATAAAACTAACAACTTGATTATTTTCAGGAACATATTTGATTGGCTTTGTTACATCTGTCTCCTTGCATGCATGGCCACCCACGTAGCAGATATCATATCTCATTCTGAGATCTTGGCCAGAGCACACATACGTCTAATGGCGGTCACCATTATTTTGCTCTGGCTAAGACTCATGAAAAACGCAAGAGCATTTTCCAATTTAGGTAGTTTTCATATAATTTAAAAGTAATATGTTATAGAATTACTGATTAAGCCATAAGGGATTTGTATATATTTTTATCTGTAACTAACAAACTAGTTTAAATTTGAATATGTAATATTTTACCACAGAAATCAAAAGATCTGAACACCATTTGTTATGATTAGATTAACTTTAAATTATTTAACATTGTGTAAAATTCTCATTTTTAAAATATTTTTTAATAATTGGATTTTCTTTATGAGCATGAAATTTAATGATTAAAATGATTAAGAAAGATTGCTTTCCTTAAATCATGCCACTAAATAAAAGGGACACTTTATTAAGATTAGGAATTCTGGCTTAAATAAATACTTTTATAAATTTGACAATGGCATTTACTTTGAGTGTCATAATTTATAAGTACAGTGGTACCTCAGTATATATCTGCTTTGGAATAAGTCCAACTTGGTATATAGTATATGTCCTGTTAGGAAAAGAAACATTTGGCATGGTATACCACCTTTACTTGGAATACTACCCACGTGCAAGAGTATAATGTATGAGTTGAAAAGACACATCCCTCATTTTGCATCTTAAAGGAATCACAGCACACTGATGCTCAAGATGCTACCATCCAGTGAATGACTCGCACAATAACTCTAAATTGTCAACATGATTGTGTGTTTTTCTTGTAAATTCACTTGCTATGAGTTCTAAGAAAGTTAATGAGAGGAGTTAAACAGCGAAAAAAATGGTTAGGATCACCATCGAGGTGGAAAAAGATATTGTTGTAAAGGAGGAAATTGACGTGCGTGTCTGGGACTTAGTTGCAGCATATCGAATTCCGAGAACAATGATTTCTATGATTGTGGAAAACAAAGACTTTATTAAATCGGCAAATTTAGATTGTGAATGGGGTGAAATCAATTACAAAAAATAGATTGAGAACATGTTAAATTATTGCTTTTGATCTGTATAACACAAAAAGAGAACAAAAAATGCATATAAATATTTTTTATTTATGTATTTTAGTATTAAGCAGTGTTTAAATTATTTAAACGACCAAGTCAATACATAATAAATGTATAAAAAATGTAAATAACAATATGATTTTTTTTTCATGGGAAAGGATTAATCATTTTCCCTTTATTCCTTATGGGGAAAATGTGTTTGGTATACATCCTATTTGGAATATGTTCAAGTTCAAGGGTCTGGAACGGATTAAAGATGTATATTGAGTTACCACTGAGGTCTTATTTTAATGTAGTCTTAGTTTATTATTACTATTACCTTGTGATATCATCATCATTTTCTTTGAACATCATTAATACAAAAACATATTAATTTTTTAAGCATATATAGCCAAATATATAAATATTATTATAAAATTAAGAAAAAATGTAATTTTTTCTTATACCTTGAACTTGAAGTATTGTATTTTGTCATTACTTTTTTTTTTGAAGACAAAAAGTAAATAAAAACTGAACTAAACAAATCAAATAAGGTCATAGAATTTTGTGAAATCTATTATCTTAATCTTGTCTTCAAAATGTATACCCCTGAAATTTTACTTTCAGGACCTTTTATTGTGATGTTGGGCCATATTCTGAAAGATTGTGCACGTTTTATTTTCCTTTATTTGGAGTTCTACATTCCATATTGTAAGTAAAAAAAAAGGGACATTTTAATAGTTTTGCATATACCACAAATTCATAATTTAACAAAATTAGTCCATTAAAACAAATTTTAATGTCTGTTAGTAATAAAAATTAAGTCTTTTTAACACCCTCAATTATGTCTCTAAGTCAAAGAAAAATGATAAACACTACAAATGTCACTGTAATATGCTAATAAGCATTTGATGGCTAATAGAGTAAATATAAAGAACCCTAAAAAAACTAAATAATAAAATTGTTTTCAATGTAAATATGTAGGTGCAGCTTTTTGGATGATATTTGGTGGCACGAAAAAAACCTCCATAGATTCCACTGAGGAAGTGACAGTCAGTGGGTTCACATACCCAGGACAACTCATCTTTAGCATGTTCAGACTGACACTGGTGGATGATTACGACTATGATGTACGCCATACTTTTTTTTATAACTTTCTCTTATGTTTTAGGGAAAAATATGTTAGTATTAGGGTTACAATTATTGTTTAAGTGTAGAAATATTGTTTATTTTACTCATTTATAAAATTATAATGCTTTATATTATTTCAAAGTGTTTTAAAAGAAATTGGTAGGGCTTTTTATCTTTTTTTGAATTTTTAGACTGATCTTAGTCTGATGTTTTATTCACCTATTTACATTTGAAATGAATGATATTGATATCCTTAATAAATTGTTTATTGAATCAGGTAGTACATGTATCTATTAGATGGTTTTTAGATTAGCTTAAAAAAATTAAGTTAGTATATTGCAAAAATTGGATATTGCATGTTCTTAGAGCATTTTGAATTGTATTATTTTATAACCCTGTTTACAATAGATGTCCCATTTATTTAATTGCTCTTAATTATATTCTTTGGTTAATTACACTATACTATTTTATATTCTCTTGACAGACAATGCAACAAATTGACAGTGTCATGGCTGACATATTAGTAGGAACTTATTTTATGCTGTCTGCTATACTCAGCTTAAATTTGTTCATTGCTTTACTCTCAGACACATTTCAAAGGTAATGGAAATCATTATAGCACTGATTGAATAAACCACATTATCCAAATATTTATTTTTTAAAGTGTAATTTAGATCTTTGAACCACTCTACATCAGTCTTTAACTGCAATGTTATCTGTCTCACAAACATTTCGAGAATACTGCTATGACTAAAACAACAGACAATACATAAAAACAAAATATATAGCTTGAGCGATTGCAGTACTCTTTAAGAATATTAATTTAAAAAAGAATACTTTTTTCAAGTCAATAAAATCTAATAGGAAAATGTCATATTCCCCTCACTTTATTTAAGAACTTAGATACAAAAGCTTATTTCTATTAAATTTTTTTTTTAAAATTAAGATTTTGAAATTTTTTGTTTGCAGTGGTATATTCTCCATTAATTGACTCATGCATTTTACAGAGTTTATGATAATGCTCAGGCTAATGCTGTCATGCAACGTGCTATATTTTTATTGAATACTTGGGAGGGAATGAGCAAATCTAGTAAAGATGGATTCCTGAAATATATCGATGAGCACTGCAAACCTCTGAAGGAGGAGTATGATGACGACATGACAGTTTCAGGGGACGATGATCTGAAAAAAGTCACCATTCAGATCAAGGTTTGATATATGTCACAGTCAGTGTTAGTGACATGCAGATGTTCTGGTAGTTATTTGAAACAATGGTAGTGGGTTTATGACAGTATCTGTAATCAAGTGATTTGGAAATATATCTTTGAAGTTATAATATTAATAATATAGAAAAGAAAAACTGGCTCCAGTTTGTGCATCAAATTACCTTCACTTCATTCAAGTCAGATCCAATAAGTGATTATATTTTCTCATAACTACCAGAACTTGACAAATAAATTTGTAAAGACATTTAATTAGGTTATGATAACACATTGAGCCACATACTTAAAGATAAAATATTTCAAATTAATTTTTATACAGCTTTCAACACATTTTAATTTTAGAACACATTTTTTTTTCATTTTTAAACATTTTTATTTTGTGTCTATGATATGAGCTTTATTTGTTGTAAATATTGAATAATTTAATGAATAGGCTACTAATATTACTAATGATTATTCCTAATGGATTTTTAAAGTTTGCGTGTGATGAAGGTATAACAAACCGTATAGCAAGGACTAAATTTTCATCTTTAACATTGCTGTGTGAATATATCTACATTTTTACTAACTTTTAAACTTTGATTAGCCTGATTTCTTTAATGAAACTAGAAATTTAAAAAGAAACCTTAAATTTTATCTTAAAAACTATATGCTATTAATGGAGATGGCAAAATTCCAAACCCAAGGTTTTTTTTAGATTTTTTTTTTTTTACATAGTAAGTACCTTAGTTGCCCAAAGTTATTATAAAATTGGATTGGTAAAAAAAAACAACCTAAAATTAAAAGTTTCTATTCTGTTTACTTCAAAGTTGTCAATGTTATTGAATTGTTATATTTATTACTAATATATGCCAAATTGTGTTTCTCAAGTAATGAAAATATTTACTTACATCCAGTCTCTTAGATGGAGTTCAATAAACACTATAGTGGATCAACACACTTGTGCTGCAAATATTTAACTAAAACTCATCAGGGTTCCAGCATGATTAATATTTTAAAAATTGTATTTCAATGCTGGTCATATTTGATAGCATATTTCAAAAGAGACACATTTTTGTTAAACTTTAACTTAAAGTGATCTTTATGATTAAAAATTCTTTAAGAAAGAGGGTTACTAATAATTACTATTTACTAATTGTTTTAGTTTCTTTGCTGTGATTGTAATTGTATTGGTTTAAGTTTAAGGCTCAAAGTTTTTCTCTGATTTCAGGAAGACATGGATAATTTACAAGAAATGTTTAAATTGCAATTTGGAGATCCAAGATCCTCATTAACTGTAGGTTACTAGTATCTATACGTTATTATGCATGACGGTTGGTGTTTTATATAGTGTAACATTTATTGAGCTGTTTTAATATATCAATTTAAAATCCCCCTTTATCAAAATTAGCCAAATTTGGTTTGAAAAAAAAAATTAAGATAAGTTTTTTTTTACAGTGGATTTTAATGAAAATTTATTGCAGCAGGGATGTCCAAAGTTGGGCCTGCATTTAGCTTCTAACTGGCCCACAGCCTCATCTTAAATAATTGACTCATGGGTGTTTTTCTCTAACGACATTATTTTTATAAGAAAAGCCAGAATTATGGGATGTTTGAGTGCACAACACTATGACATCAAATGATGTCAAAATCTATGATGTTTTGTTTAGCAATTTTGCTATTGATTACGAAAAGCCGATGAAGTCTGCACAAAATTTCTTCTTTTTATTGAATCTACTAAAGGATGAAGACAATGCTGAGAATAGTGGGAAAGGACCAAGAAGATCTCTGGTAACTGTGGATCACTTTGAGTCTAAAGTAGATAAAATAAAAGAATCTTTTGAGTCTTTGAAAAGCCAACAGCATGACATTGCAGTGAAAATCCAAGCAGATGTCAGCTCTGTTAAATCTATGTTGAGACAACTCTTGGACAAGGGAACTCCAAACAAAGAGGTTGTTGTTAATCAGACTGTGGGTAAGCGCTCAGAATTCTACAAAAATCAGGCACATTTGAATATTTTATATATATCAGAAGATTAGGATCTCTTTATATTGTTTGCTTTTAAACATATTAACTCTTTTTCTCCGGAACAACGCTCCCATCGTTGATTTCAAAATGACGTTTCTGCCGGATCAACGATGGGATCGTTGATTTATTGAAAGTGAATAGTTTCGTTTCTTTACATAGCTATTTAACTAAAATTAGTTTTAATGTATTCTAGAATGATTTCCCTTGAATTAAAAAGTCGGAAATCGATTGTTTGAACGTGTTTTCACCACGAAAGAAGCGTTTGAAAGGCTTGTTTTCATTTTCGTTTTTACGTTTGTTTACAAACATGGATATTCAACTAGCTCATCTGGTTATTGATCTAATATTATTCTAAATACTACAATGATAAACAAGAACAAGGTATAGTTTTTTTAATGATTATTGAGATATTAATTTTAAATTGCCGATGAAACATACGTTTAGTCTTAGTGCTAGTACTAGTAGTTGATAAAAATAATAAGTTGACAAGTCATCTGTTGATAAACATCATGTCCCACCCACGTCTCAAATCTTGATGAATATTTATACTACAAATAATAATATTGACTATATGTAATGTAATTTGAAAGCTGCTAAACTTTTGACTAAAACTAAGTGCAGTTTTAGATATAATTTTAAACAATTTCTAGTTACAATATGTATAGCTTTACGTTCCATTGTAAACAGTTCAATTTTTTGTATAATTTTCCAGTGTGGGTGACCATGGGTAATGAGCTCTAATATTATATTATTTGCTTATTTGAAGTGACATTGTTTCTATTTGGTGCAAAAATGAATATAGTTTCTAAAAAACACTACTTTATTACATTTTAGATAAAAATCTAAATTTTAGTGACTTTGAATGAGGTTTTGTAAAAAAAAAAAAAAAAATTTTTATAAATAAAACTTTATTTTCATTACAACAAAATCATATTATTTTATGGAAATAAGGTCAGGAGTCTGTGTTGCCTAAAAACATCATTCATTTCCCTTTAATTCAATACCAAATATATCATTATCTGTTAAAAAATAAAAAAGTTATTAACATTTTAAGATGGCATGGTAGCTCGCGACAAATTTCCAAAATAGATAATTCCGTCCAAACGTGGAAAATAATTACGGAGAAAAAGAGTTAAAGACCAAACTTGTGGTTATAGAAAATGAAAATTACACAATTAAATATTAAATTTATTGAAATATATTTTATCTGTAATAGAATAAAAATCTATAAATCTGACAAATATAATCTATTAAGAAGAACAAATATTTAATTTCTGAAACAACTTAAAAGTAATATTAGTTATATTTTGTTTCTGAACACCAACTTTCTTTTTTGAATGAATAAAATAAAGATTCATTGAGTAAAATGTTGGACTGTTGGTCTAAATGTAGACATTTCAAACTTTGACCAGATTTTACAGATGCTGCCTTTCAGCAGGGAAGTGAGGTGAACACCCACCAGCCAAGGTCAGTCCTATTTTATTTTAAAAGGTCAACTTGAAATATATTTGTAAAACTTGCAAGCTATTGTCAAGGCATATTAGTTTTTTCAATATACATTTAAATGTCTTTAGTTATGCAGCCAAGAATATTATTTTGATGTCACTAATGTAAATGGGGACTTTTTAAAGCATTTTAATTTAAAAAAATTCTGTTAAATAATGCCATTCACTTACTTTAAAATGAAAACTAATTATTTAGCAATCTACTCTACACAGCAGAGAACATTATATAACAGCTTTATGTTCAGAAATTGCTTAAAATTAAAAGCAGATGCACTGTGTGGAAAAAAAATTACAAAAATAATTACTTAAATTCTTTAGCATAAATTATGATAAATATGGTCTAAAAAATAACATGGAGTGGTTTTTTTTAAAATAATTATTTCACTAATTTTCACCATGGTTACCAAACAGCTTAAAAAAATAGATTTTATTATAGCTATAGCTCCGATTGAAACCATTTACCCTATCATAAATCTGGTGTAGATTGTATCAGAAAAGTGGATCCTTTTTGCATGACGGGCCATATACCTTGAAGTAAAGATATTTGCAGGCCGGATTAAAATAATATAATAAAATGACATAGGTTGAGAAAATTTTATTGCAAAGTTTTAGTGTGAAGGGTCACACTGAGATCTTGAATACAGTAAATAGATGAGGTCAGGCTCAATGCCACTGGTTTTGATATCATGTATATCACTTATTCTCATCCTCACATGGACTTTTAAAAAATTCATAACTGAAAATGTCTGCTCTCCCGAGTATTTTGAGCCAAGCTAGCTGAGCATTTTTTTTATCAAATGTACGAATCTCTTTGAATCTTTCTTTATCCGGCTGACTGTAAAAGTCAATGGGAGAAAGCTGTTGTTGTATTTTGTGACATGCAGCAAAAACTCTGCTACTTAATTAGTTTCAGTTGCATATTTCCTGGACAATCATCAGTGTCAGCAGAGAAAGGTAAAGAAAAACTTATGATTTCATTTTCACTAGTAGCAAATTCCTTAAAGAGTCTTTGAAATTCATCTGTGATGGATTAGACATCTACAGCATACTTCTGTATTTGCTCATTTAAGTTTCTTTCTTTAAAACATATCATGATTTCCTGTAGTGAAGGGAAATGCAAAATCTGCCAGCCAAACAAGATCAGATAGTTCTGGAATTTGATAGTCCTTATTTTTCTATGAAATGCCCAATTTCTTTTCAAATGTGTGTTAGCGCTGAAGTGTTGTTTCCTGACTGATCAATCTTACATCATTCTGATACACAATATCTTCGTATTCTCCCTGAATGTCAAGAAGAAACTGCTAAAACTTGCAGTGAAATAGGTTATTAGAGCAAATAGAGTTTATAGTTTTATCTCTTGCTCAAGGACATGGTAAGGTGTTTGGCACAAAGAACTTGTTGTTGAATGATACAGTGAAGCTTAAAACATTTGCCAGCATCTTTGCTCACTTTGTTACAAACAAGGTTTGGTAGTTAACTGTGCTCACCAATCATGGCAGGGACATCATCAGTAATAAATACAGAGATTTTTTTTCTTGGTAATTTACCATCATTAATAGCAGAACAAACAGAAGCAACTAAATTTGTTTTCCTTGTTTGGTCTTTAAGACTGATTCGTAAAACAATGAAATGGATTTTTTCGCCATCCTTTGAGATACTAAAAAAACAGTACAAAATTTTTGACTTTTTAATAATAAATATTATGTCATTACAGAAAATAAGTCCGTCAATTAGATCCTTAAGATGAGGCAGCAGGCCAGTTAAAAATTGCTTCACGGGCCAGTTTTGGCCCGCTGGCCTGACTTAGGGCATCCCTGCTATAAACCAAACATCAGATGATGGAATAAAATAATTAAGTTTTAAAAATGTCAATATTTCAGTGAACTTACACCATTGACTAAATTAAAGAGAAAGAAACGAAAACCAAGATCAAAAACACCGAATCTTGACATAGAAACATTTGATGAGATTTCTACAACTACAACTCAGACATCATTTCACAGTGAGTATCAGACATCCATGTTCTTAGTATCATAACACGGTATGGGACATCCATGTTCCTAGTATCATAACACTGTATGAGACATCCATTTTCCTAGTATCATAACACTGTATGAAACATCCATGTTCCTAGTATCATAACACTGTATGAGACATGCATGTTCCTAGTATCATAACACTGTGTGAAACATCCACGTTCCTAGTATCATAACACTGGATGAGACATCCACGTTCTTAGTATCATAACACTGTATGAAACATCCACGTTCCTAGTATCATAACAGTGTATGAGACATCCACGTTCTTAGTATCATAACACTGTATGGGACATCCAAGTTCCTAGTATTATAACACTGTATCAGACATCCATGGGAAACTGCAGACAACTGCAGGTTTTGGCCCCTATAAATCTTTCTCCTCGAGAAAAAAGAAGTAAATGATAATAACTCCAGATAACTATGAAAGTGATAACAATGGAAGTGATAAGCCTAGCTGCCAGCGTCCTATAGTCCTGACATCATTACATGTTCAGTGTCAATTGTCCATAGCTCAAAGCATATTGATGATATAAATTTGTACACAATTTTTTCTTTAAATTTATCGACAAAGAACTTTGTTTACTCCCAGGTCACTCATTACTTGAGGTCTCTCCATACTCTCCTGCTTTCTTCCCCAATCCCACTGACACAATGGGGCCTCAAGTTTTTGATGTTGTCTTATCACCAAGACCCACGTCAACTCAACTGACTACAACAGTAAGACAACCTTCAAATACAAAAATGAACATATCTTAGGGTTATTCCAAATATATGTTCGCATGTTTTAATATGGATGAGTGGAGTCCTACGGTGAAATAATTTTTGTTTCTGCTTTCATCTTTTGTTATATAAAAAAGCTTTAAAATATGCCTATAGTATAACACATAAATAACACCACATAGATGTTCATGGCAACGATGCTAAAAGTATACAAGTACAAGTCATAACGTTTTGATGAAATTAGAATGTGTAGAGGTAATATGTATATTTTCTACTAATATATTACAATGTTTGTGCATGAATTTTATTGGATTATCTCTAATCCGCCTTTATGCCATGCTAACATTTTAGCCTCATATTATCTTTTAAATTATTGTGTGTGTGTGTCACAAAAATTTAATGCTTATTTTTTTATAGTTTTACCTTGAATGTATCAGCCTAGAAATGTACTTTTATTAGCCTATTTCAGGGGTGGGTAAACATTTTAGGCCGAGGCCGTATTAGTGAGAGACCAAAAGTCAAGAATCCAAACCTCAACCAAAATTTAGCTTCAGTTTAAGTGCGAACATCCATCCTTAACCCATATGTATTGATTTGTTTTCGATATTACCGCAGGCTGCAAAGAACTCCATAGATTGCCACATGTGAACTTAGTATTGCCAACCCCTGGTCTATTCAATGCTATATTTTTCTAGCAGCTGTACAAAGAACACTCAGAAATGTTTAGATTTATGTCTCCTTTCCCCGTCTTTATTATCTTTCTGGAGTATTTTAATATAATTGAAACCAGTGCAGTATTTTTCATGATTATGTTTTTATTTGTATAATAATAATTAAAATTAACATTCTAAGATTTTAATTTAAAACTATATTGAAAAAATTAGCAATTTTCCCTTAATGAGTTGTTTCATTGTACTGTACAGTAAAACATTTCATTTCACAACAAGAAGTAGTTTTAACTAATAGTCTGTGCTATTAGCAATAAATATATTTGATTTTTCATTTTTAAACATAGAGGCTGATTGTATTAAATGTCATGATTTGATTCTTGCAGGATAGAGATCAAGAAAACTCTACAAACTGTTAACTAAAGACTCCATATAGAGAAATCATCTGTCAACAAATGTTAACTAAAGACTCCATATAGAGAAATCATCTGTCAACAAATGTTAACTAAAGACTCTATATATAGTAGAAATCATCTGTCAACAAATGTTAACTAAAGACTCCATATAGAGAAATCATCTGTCAACAAATGTTAACTAAAGGCTCCATATAGAGAAATCATCTGTCAACAAATGTTAACTAAAGACTCTATATATAGTAGAAATCATCTGTCAACAAATGTTAACTAAAGAATCCATATAGAGAAATCATCTGTCAACAAATGTTAACTAAAGACTCCATATAGAGAAAGCATCTGTCAACAAGTCACTCTTCCATTAGCATAATCTGTCACCATATCTCATTTGTATTCTTCTGCAACGTCACCTCATTATGATAACCACTCATGCTAAACCATAGGTAAAAGAATAAAAACATTTTGTAGAGTACAAAAAAGTATATAAAAAACATCATACTTGAAAAGTTTGGTCATGAGCTTTAAGTTTACTAGATTTTTTATTTTTCTTACACATATCACTGATTATCACATATATAATTTAAAGAATTGCCATTTTATTTATAAACTAATTGTCAACATATTTATAAAATATTTTGCCAAATACAGTATTGATAATGCAATTTTTGAGGGATAAGTTTCAATACTAACAGACCTGAGATATGGTATAGTACATGGAATGTTGAAATCAAATTAATGTTATTGTGAGAATTCATGTTTGAAATTCAAGTCATATTTGTTTAATAATACTTGATGATTAATGTTTAGAGTTTCAACAACTTAATAATGTACCAGGAGGTGTTTAGAATTTTAGTTTTCTAGAAAATGATTACATTTTTAAGTTGAAATATTTTTTTACACTTTAGTATATTGTTCCTAGTTTTTTAATAAACTTTAAATAATTTACTTGAGTGATTAAGGTAAATTAATAGATTTAATGGTATTCAATGCAAATATTTATTTCCAACTTTTTCCTCTAATAATTTACAATCACAGTGGCTGTTAAAGAACTTTTGAGGTTACTTACTCAACAGTAATTTTGGAACTATAAAGGCCTTATTAATTAGGTTCCTTCAGAAGCTTTGGACATTGTTAACAACTAAATTAAGATATTGATTAAAAAAGATGAAGTTTTTTTAAAATATTAAATAATTTGTAAATGCAATGATTTTATCTGACTTATCAAATGTTTTGTTAATTTTATCAATAAAGAAAAGTTCAATTATTGCTTAAGATTTAATACGCACACCTCTAACTATAGTTTCTATTTTGTCTTATGTAATAGATTAGTTTACTAAATCTGAAAATTGATCGTTATTTATACAAATTGCATCAATTTCTAACATTTACAAAATTTAGTGCAATTAATTTAGATGTTATGTGTGTTATTTGATGTAAAATAGCTTCTTTTACAGTATTCATTGTTCAATGTTGATTACCAATTATGTACAAGGATTTCATATTTTGCTTACCAGCTCACATTTATGTAAAAAGCTTTGTAATTTCTGCAAATTTCTAACACTCATGATGAATATTTCCAATAAAAATTTAACATTTTTAACAAGTCTAATGAAGGACTTAAACCATGAAATGAACTAGAAATTATGTGTCCTTTATTTGTGCTGTAGTTAACTACAATTTAAACACTGTCTTTCTTTACAAAACATGTAATGTTTATTTTACAGCAATTAACTTTTGAAGAGTTTTAAATGAAAAGTGTTTTATATTTAATTTAGTACTTATTACTGGCTAACTAAGTGTTATTTACTATTTAAATTTCAATCAATTTTCAAATCAATTTTTGCTTAAATTTATTTTTATAATTCCTGAACCTCTCTTTGAACTCAAGAAAATGTTCTTAGTTTCTAATTAAAATGAAATTTGTGATAACTCATTTTAGTCCAGCATCTGCCCTGTTTGTACTGTACATGATCGTTTTTCTTGAACGTAACCCTTGCAGCCCCTCTCTCTCTTACCTCACTACCTGCGTTTATATCCCGAAGCACTGCTCGTTACTCGAGAAAAAGAATATTGCTAAGTTGTTCTTTGTAACTTAAATTGTTGGTAACTAAAGAAGTTTGTAACAGAGGCATCACTGTACTTAATAAATCCCATTTACATATCGATTTTTTTTAATGATGTGATCTATTTGACCAAGACCGCCTTACATCTTTCAACTTCATTTATAAACATCTCAGAGGGGTTTAAATGCTGGCTCTAAAATAAATTTTTCTAAATTTCATTTATTTGGTTTATGTTGATTTGCACTCTCTATCTGGCCTCCACATACACTTTTCCTTGCAGACATTGGTGATTTACAAACACATTGAACATACACTGTTGTGTTGTTTAATTTTAACTTACAATTTAAATTATACTTTTAATGAACCGTCAACAGTCTCTCATGTACATAAGAATTATACAATAAAAATCATATTGATCTTTGATGTATGAATGATTAAATTGTTATCTTCCTCTGTTGATGACTTCTGTTTCTTCATTTATATTTTAAAAATAAACAACATTATCATATTTACAAATAACCTTTACATATTTTTTTTTATGATTCCTTTTCTTAAGAAAGAAAATAGAGTTGTTTATACATTACTCAATTTTCAATGTTGTCAAATTTAACAAAAAATGTCTTTAATGACAAATAAATAGTTATTAAAAAATGTATCTTAATTTAAGTAAATATCATAGCGGTCATTGGCTTGCCAATCATGTGAGGTAACAAAACAGTCAATCAATGTCATATAATTACTTTATTTCAGCTTTGGGATCTGTCATGCGAGGTAATACCGGGAGTATCAAGTTTCCAAAAGATGAATCTTGTGTAATAAAATATCCAACTGAGTTTGCATGAGCATGCTGTAAATGAGGAAAGAAAACATTGAAACCAATCAGTTCAAAATATTACTGGATTACTTTTCAAGAAAACCTTAAACTAATCAAATATTTATCCAAATATATCATCATTGACTAAAACATACACAATCATCTTTACCCTCATGTTATCAGATAAAATCAAGTTAACGGGTATTAGCTTTTAGGTTTTCTATCACAAAAATATTTCAAATGTAACATTTGCTACCAAATAGTCTCAAATTCTTGAATATAAGTTGTCAATTACGTTATTAAAAAGCCTAAATAAATCCCATAAAATAATTTGTGTTTCATAATTCAAACCATACAATGCCAAGAAAAAGTTTAATTCCTGCCTTAAAAAAACAACTGACCAGACGCACATTGTAAGTCAAATCTCATCACTATGTAACAATACACTCATGGTAAGTCAAATCTCCTCACTATGTAACAATACATACATGGTAAGTCATATCTCCTCGCTATGTAACATTGCACACATGGTAAGTCTAATCTCCTCAAATTAAATAAACAAATAAAGGAAAGCACTGACCTGTAGAGCTGCCCTCTGTTGTGGATTACTAATGCTTGCATATTCAGCTGCTGAAAGCTTTTCAAAGAGAGAAATAATTATCACTTTTATTAAAAACTCACTTGGGGGCCATCAAAATAAATACCCCATAACTTGGTGTGTGGGGTTTAAAATTTTATTTACAAACCACATATAATTTCAACAAATAAAATCAAACATGATATTAAATAAAACTTTACTTGCCTGTATTATAGTGTATTGTACTGAATTATTTTTTTAATGAGAAATTTCAATGTTTTGAAATTACATATGAAGTTCAATAAACATTTCAAAATGGTTCATTAAAATGAACCCAATTTTTTTAACAACATCCTCAACTGCTATCTTAAGTAGATATATGCCATGCAAACAGTGGCGTAGCTAGGGGGGGGTGGAGGGGGCGGTCCGCCCCGGGCGGCACTCATTCAAAGGGCGGCGTTTGTGGGGATTTGAAAATTAAACCCAGTCAATTCCGAAAAATGCCCCTTTTCTTTTGAAGGGGGAAAGCCAAAGTGACAGAAAAAGAATCTCAATTTTGAGTTTAAATTAACGGATTCGTGCAACA
>MUZC01001034.1:99470-119350 GCA_002072015.1 Radix auricularia
AAAAAAAAAAAAAAACTTTTAAATTTAATTTAAAAGATATAATTATAAGAAGTCAGATAGACTTCATAAAAAATTCAATAAATATCATGCTTATTTAGTTATTTATAAACTATGTGGCACATCTATGTCATGGGGTTAGGGGAGAGTATTTTGTTGCTTTGTCGCTTATGTTATGTAGCCTATAACCCATTCCTAAATTCTGTTATACAGAAAAGAGCAGTGGTTCCCAAACTTTTTTGAGCCATGGACCGTAAGTGAACAATTAAAAAGCAACATTTTGATTAGAAGAACGGTATGTACTGAAATTGTCTTTTGTTTAAAATAAAATTGACATCAATTAATAACTTGTATTAACGTGATGTGATTTTTATGAGTATTTTTATGACCGACTCATTCTCATTGTTTGTGAGTAGCAACTGGAGGTCCCCACAAGCACCAATTTCTGATAGTTTTCTGTTGTCTTTTTAAGATAAGATTCACAACGCCACTGAATCTTTATTCTTCCAAATAGGAAGATGGAAAAGCAGTCACAAATTTCTGTGTAATAACCCAAATATATATATGGCATCTGTCCGTCCTCAAGGGATGATGGCGTTTACTCCTGCTCTTCTGCCGCCTTCCCTTTTCTCCTGGCCCTTCTCTCTTCACCCCTAGCTGTGAGGGATGCTTCCGTAACTTAAGTGCCCTCACGCTCTTTTGCCCACCAAAGTGTGCGCTCCACGGCAATGCTCTCCAACGTTTTATGGTCTATCTGTGCCAGCGACATGTCTTTCTTGCAGACGATCTTGAAGTGCAGGCAGGGAAAACTTCTTTTCCTCATACCATTTGACAGCTCACTGTAAAGCAGGATTCTTGGAATACGCTCCAACCACTGCAGGTGCCACTCACTCAGGATTGAGTGCATACTCAGCATATGGCTCCTGCTGAGTATCTCCATATTGGGGATTTCATCCTGCCACTTAATATTTAAGATCCTACTGAAGCTTCATAAGTGGAAGATGTTAAGATGCTTTATTTGCTTGGCGTAGGTCGTCCAAAAAGGAGTTGCTGAGCACGCAGGGCTGGTACACAGTGATTTTCATCCTATCTGTGAACTGTGAATATTAAAACCAATAACGCAGGACCTAAAATTGGACAGTACAATGACCCATAAAGCGCTATATAAATTATCATTTTATTATTATTATTATTATATAAAAATTGGGATCTGACTTTGTAACCAGAATTTGTGGTATCCTAGTTCAAACATTGATTTAGGTTCCTCCTTTCAATAAGCTGCTCCTGTGTTAGTATGGATTCATCTGTGTTTGGGATCTGAGTTTGTCCACGTGCAAAAGGATTTAACTGCCATTTGGTAATCCAAGTGAATAATATCTTCAAATCTTTATTTCAGGCCTGAGGTCTGCATGAAGAGCCGTCAAATCTTTATCTCAAATTCGAAAAAAATTGAAAGTGTTCCTAAGTGTTGTTTGCACAGAAAAAGTTTGCAAAAAACTCAGATATAACGCTTTTAGTTTCAAATTAGTTTAGTTAAAGTTGGATAAATAAATAATTCATAAAGGGTATGTCGTTTTTAGAGTTAATTGTGTTGCTAATCATTGTCTTTGATTTTTTCAGAAATTCGCACAATGAATCAAAGAGGGCATAAAACAAATTAAATATGCACTTTTTGATAACCAACGTATTTTCTGTTTGAATAAGTAAACGATTATAGTCTTCTTTATTTTCCAAACACTATTGAGCAAATAATCTCTCATTGAAGCAATTCCTTTTGATTTTGTTAACTGCTCTAATGACATAATTTCTAGTGATTCATGCAAACTTTCCCAAAGCTTTTTTTTTGCGAATTAATGATGTCAATGAATGACACAATTTACTGAAAATACATTGGCTACAGCTTGCTACAAAATCAAGGATATTTCTTTAACCTCATTATTTTAAAATTCAGCAAATAGAATTTCACCTTTTGTATCTGTTTCCAATAATTTATAATGATTCATTTTAATGTCCATAATAATAAAAATTGATCAGTTTTTATTATTTAAATTAAACCTTGCATGAGCCTCTGACGTTGTTCAGGGACCCCAAAAATCTATTTTAATATTCCATGGACCCCCTGAATGGTTCCGCGGACCCCTGGGACTCCATACGGACCACTTTGGGAACCACTGGTTTAGAGGATAGTGGAGGGAGATTCATGATTTTCCAGAATCAAGTGATCATTTTTCATTGTTTATGTTAAAGGCCACTTGGTGTCAGAGTCAGTCCTTCTGGTAAGTGCTCATCATGTTTTAAAGCAACATTTTTGGTAATGATTTGCATAAAAGTCTTAACTGTCTGCCTATGAAAAAAGCATGATTGAGATTGTCAGATTGTCATTTTTGTTTTCACCTCAATGACAATGTGACTTCACATCATTTCAATACTTTTGATTACTCTTACTGACTTACTGAAATACTACTACTACTATCAATTATTATCATCCCTGATAAAAAAGATATGATTCTATGATAAAAATGAAGTGTTACAGTGATACTGTAACTGTAAAATGATCATGTGATAACTGAATATGATTAACTAATGTTCCAGGGTTCCAGTCAAATAAATTTTTAAAGATTAAACAAGTAAACATGGTAAACAAAACTAAACAGTCAGTTCACTGAATTGACTATTTAGTATTTAGAGTTTAGTACTAGGTACCAGGGCAATTACCTGGGTAGTAAAGTTGTGATCGAGTACCCGTGAAAATGTTACTGCAATATGTTTACTAATGGTGTTTGAACTGCAGCTCTTATGTCTTCACATTTCGACTCGCGAATAATTTATCATATTAAAACTTTTCATTTGAAATAAATACTGTGAAATATGTTTAACATGAAAACGTTTAAAAAGAAATAACTGTCAAACGGAAATAAAACATGATCCCGACAACCAACAAAGTATTTTGATACACTTTTTTCCAAGGAACATGAGACAAAAATCATTTAAAACAAAAAGGCTTTGGTTCTTTGAATTGTTCAAGAAAGGTTGGTAGAACGCAACACCGATAACTACTATTAACTAGGAATGGCTAGAAATGATTTTACTTGGGCTTTCAAATACGCCGCTCATCTTTGTTACTAATTGAGCAAGTCAATGTTGTTTATCTTATCCCCCCCCCACTCACACATATCTCCACTCCTATCCCCATCATACTTTTTTAAAAATTATTTCCGTCCACTCAGTAGGACACAAACTAGAACACAAGACCACTAACTAGAAAGAGCTAGAAATGACCTTGGCTTTGACTTTGAAATGGGCCGCACATCTTCGTTACCAATTGAGAAGCACTAATGTTCTTTATTATACCCCCCCCCCCCATACTCACATTTGTCTCCAATCCTATCCCCACCATACTTTAAAAGACTAAACACCTGCTATATTCTGTTTATTTGTTGTTGTTTTTTTAATTTAAATTTTAAAATCATATTGCAATAATTGAACGATCTTCACTTTATTACAAAAATAAATGCTGGGAGGTGGGTCCACTAAGTAGGGGCAAGTCATGAAAAGTTTTGTTAATTAAAACAGTTGTCAGCTTCAGCCATGAACTAGAAATAGCCCACCATGTCCCTATACGACAAGCGCTCTTTATTTTTACAAGACATTGTTTAGCCCCGACCACCCCTTGCCCTAAAAAAATCACTTCAGCATCCCTTTGCTCATTGTTTTACACCACTGTACAATAATAGTATTTCAATGTCATCATTTTCACATCGCTGACTCATTACATCCAATTCATAACAAACAAAGATGTAAAAGGCTAATATGAGTAATACTAGTAATAGTAATTGTAATGGCGGGCATAATGACGAAAATTTTGATGCAATTGTTGATGCATTTCAAATGGGTAACCTGGGTACCCGTTCAAATTTTGGACGGGTACCCGCGCAGCTTTTTTCAACAATATTGACAGCCCTACTGAGTACTGTCAGTAATTTCAATAGTGTCAGTAGACTCAGTACAGTAGATCAGTTCAGTCAGTAGAGTGGTACTAGTACAGTACTAGTACTCAGTGGCGTCGCTAGAGGGGGGGTGCAGGCCGTCCCTGGTGACACCTTCAGTGGGGTGACACCAGACTGTAAAATTCTATATATTCCCGTTATTTGGCACTGGAAAACTCGGAGGAGTTCTATGGCTTAAATCGTGAGGGGGTGACACGATGAGCTACCGCCCCGAGTGACACCAACCCGGCCTAGTGACGCCTCTGCTAGTACAGTAGTAGTAGTAGTAAGTGGATCATTTCATGTTGGTGACAGTGGGAAACACGTCATATGACATTGGTTTCAGGTTCTTTTCATGGTGCTTTTACTGTCATTTTCAATATTCAAAGGCCATCTTCCATGAAGTTTGTTCTATAACTTTACCTTTGTAAAAAATTGTTTTGAACCTAGTTCTAGCAAAACATTTAGAAAATTGCGTCTACTCGCTCCCTCATAAATATGAAAAGACTATCGATACGGCTTTAACAACATAAATGGTTTTGAAATATAAATTATGCAGCTTGTCATTTACACACATTAACATTTTAAAGCACAAAATAAGCGTTAATAATAATTGGAATAATTAATATATTTATTATAAGTTGGATAAAATATTTCTAATTGAACCCACAACTGAAGTTACCGGTACTTTAAAATTTAAAAGAATGCTACAATACTTTGTACACACTGTACGGCGCCTTTGATATAGCCATCTCCATTCAACAACAATGGCTGCCTCAGCTGGGGGATCGTTGGGCGATCTCAAGGAAGAAGAAAAGATGAAGTTTAAAGATCCTTTGCTTACGGGCCTTGATAAAGACAGTGATGATGATGGGGTACGTCAAATTGTGTCGTTCTAATGTATTAAGTGACAGTGAAATTATAAGTTACTTTTTTCCTCCGCAATGAGAGTAGCCGTGCCGTAGTCCAGAGTCAGAAGAGGCACAGGAAAAATTTATTTGCCGCGGGTATTTCCCATCTAAGGCAACTAATTACTAATTGTCTACTAACTAAAGTTAAGTAACGACAGACAACTCGACGGCATGTTACTTAAAAAAGAAAATATCAGTTTGGATATTGATGTGGTAATCTTACGTTAAATGCCTTTGATTAGCAGAAAAACTGTCACTAAAAACTAAAAGACACAACTTGAATTTGAGGACTGATTAATCGCCTGGTATCTTTGCTACGTCTATCAAAGTCCGATGGTTAACCGGTAGTTTTTTAAACCAGTGGTCTTAACAACCTTAGGTCAAACCTCGATGCCAGCGATTTTTTTTTTTTATAAACCACAATGAATGTAATTGTGATTTTTGTACTAAATAAATTGAGATTTAAGAATTAATACACACATAAATAAGCCCAGATCTATTCATATCGTATTATTTATGCGTATAAAATATTAAGAAGAGTTTTTAAAGATATTATAGCGACTTAGTTTTTTCGAAGTGTCTTCAGCTAATATTGGTCGTAGCAGAAGTTTCCTGGCTAGTATTATGACATGTCATAGCACTAGCAACATCCTATTACTATTATTTATCTGACTTGACTTGGGCATTGTGAACTGTGTAAGTTTGAGTAGTTTAAGTTTACTTATAATTGTTAAAGTTATAATTTAAATCAAAGTATATGACTTTGACAAAACTAACACTCACTAAGTCCTAGACTAAGATTGCTGTTAAGGCAAGAGTAGGGGTTATCCATAAGTGACATCGACATCACCACAATTTATAATAGTAAGCCGAAAAAATTGGAAATATTAAATATTTTATTATAGTATACAATGTTACAATGTAGTTAAACTTAGGCTTAACCTAGGGGTCAGCAACCTTTTGAAAAGGAAGAGCCAAAAGTTACAATTTACAAAATTTCGCTTTTTTTTTTAAAAAAAAAGAGCCACAATATTTACATGAGTTTTGAAAACAAAATGGTATACCGTATTAGGCACTACGATACTCGTTTGCGCATCGATCTGCGCATGTCGTAAATTTACGGAAATACTTTTTCGGAAAAATTTTATTAGCTCTACGGAGATCCCCGAATTAGTCGTTTTACGTCACAGTAATCGAAAAACAAATAAATTTGGGGATCGAGTACGTCAATTAGTAGGTTTCCAGTGACGCTATCACTATTCATGCAACGCGGTATTCGCTGTTGAATTTTCTGTATCTCTTGCAACTTCGTCAAGCTACTAATGTCTTAAATATTCTGTATTTAATTAAAAATAGTTACTCGGACTAAAATATTAGTAATAATCATATTAATTTTGTTTGGAAAATCATTGATTTCATCAATGTAGCCTTCCACCATAAGCAGTAGACCTCCACTTATATTTTGATCAAACATCGGCACCGTAAAAAACAAAGATGGACGATTTTTTCCTGTTCACCGGCGTGTTAGTTTTCTAAGAAAGACTACTCAGCGCTATACGTTATGCATAATTGCAATCATTTAACATCTGAATAAATACAAATAAAACAAAGATATTTATATAAAAATAATGTAAAAGGGATGATATCACTTTAATAAAGCCGATATTGATCTATGATGGATGAAAATAAATCGATAAAATTAAAATGAACAACCACTAGTATTACTATTCTTAATATAGAATTAAATCACTATTACTATTATTTACCATTAATTAATTATTAGTAATATTAAAGTCAGTTTACAAAGAAATGCAGGTCCAATTAACATTATACTTATACCATAATACTATTAGTTTTCTTGTATATAATTCTATAGTATTAGTAACAGTATTANTATATAATATATTTTAATTACTTGGTTATTATAAGTTATATTATTTAAAATTATGTGGTATCCTATTAAAATTAATTATAAGAGCATAATTAGACATTTTTTCTAATGCTAAGTCCAAACTGATACTTACCTTAGAATTAATAATGATAATAGTGTTACTGTTGTAATCCTTTTACACTTTCATTTAATGTTTGATGTTAAACATTTTTTTTTGGGTTATATTATATCTTACCATTTTCTTTTTACAAAGATGAGGACATATACATTTGAAAAACAATTAATATTTTTTACATATATAAAAAAAGAAATAAAAGTCAATTAAAACAGACATAGGAATCAGGAATAATTACAAGATATAAAAATAATATTTCATTGCAGAACTCTGAATATCTTCCATTGCTAAATATGTATTTAATAACAAGGACAATGACACATGTTATGAATGACATTTTTAGAAATGTGCATGCAATAAATAATACAAGTTATTTACTTAGAAAGTGACAGTAAAAAATGTTCTTATTATCATTTAATGAGACACTTAAATCTTCAAATACTAATAGAATTTAATTTTAATTTGAAATTTCAGTAATCAGGTTTCAGGGTGTAGGGTATTTTCAAAAATAATTTATTTTAACTTGCATTCAGTTTTATTTTAAAAGTCAAATACTTACCATTCAAACATATAATCACAGTTATTGATTAAAATTTTCAATATAACTAATTAAAATACATTTGGCATGCAACTGTTTTTACTGATTTGTATTTATCTATCTATATATTATATATAAAAATAATTATTTTCGCTATGATTTTCTTCAACAAGCTTTCAAATATATTTTTACAAAAACAAAAATGTGGATATACTTAAAAAATTCCTTGATCATTGTTTTGCAAATTGGATTGTGAATGTCTCCTGAAAATTTGATAACCATATCTCTAAAATTTAAAAAGTTGTGAGGGAAAAAGTACAGAATTTTGAAATTTGGGTCACAAGTTTTTAAATAAATTATATAGGTTATATAAGGGGCAAAAAAAATGACAAAAAAAAATATAACTCCACTTCTACAAAAGATAGAAAGACAAAACAAGTGTTTTTGAAAAGGTCTTAGCAAGCCCTTTAAAATGATATATTAGTTAAGCATATTGGACTACTTTTAAATTTTCTGTCAAAGTACCTAACCGTATATACTTGTTCTAGAGCCGACCTATTTTCGACAAAATCTAAGGGGAAAAGTTGGGAAGTCGGCTTATGAGTGGGTCATAGGTGATTTCTGCATGTATATTGAATATTGGTGTTGTTATTGTAGATCATCAAGGTCCTTTTCTACATTCTACAAGATTCATCTGCTCTAATATATCATTAAACATCTGCACTTAACTTTTAAAATCATTTTATTTATTTTTGTGAATGTTTTAATAAATTTTTTAAAAAATTTTGTTTTCAACAACGAATTTTAACTCTTAATGTGCCATAAGGTTTTTGGAAAACTTCCACCTCAGTGCCTTAAGAATTTCCAGAATTGCGACAACCGATTATGAAATTTTAAAAAATTGCGTAAAGTCCATTTATAATATTATTGTTATACTGACGTCATCTTTTAGGATAAGAATGGTTATTTTATGTATCCGAAAGACCGTTTTGAGTTTAAAACTATTTTTACCTGTAGTTTAGTACTGTTACTTTAGTAATCGCATCTTCGAAAAGAAAAAAACGTAAAAACTTCCAGAAAACTTCGCGAATCGAGCGAAAACACTAGCGATGGAAACAGCCGCCATTGCCGGAAGTCGAAAACATAGTTTTTTACGCACTGAAGAGTTTTTATTTTCTGTAATTTCGTTTCTAAAGAGAGTTCTATCAAGTCGCGTATTGTTGCGCTTTGGTAAAAAACGGTAAACCGTGGATTATCGCGCTTTGGCTCATTAAGAGTTAATGAACGTGCTTTCGCCACTGTTAGCCAAATATATATACATTTTTTTTAAAAATACCGGTAAAGTTTCCCTAACAAAAAGCATAAGGACAAAGATAGGTAGTACAAAGTTAACAATCATAATGACCGATTTAGCTTGTAGTTTAAAAATAATGTGTACCATTTTATTTAACTAGTCCTATTATTATTATTTTTTTTTTGGGGGGAGGGGTCGGCTTGCGAGCGGGTTTTACACTTTTAATACTTTTCTCTTCTAAAAGAGTGGGGTCAGCTTATGAATGAATGAGCTATAGAACGATAATATAAGATAATATATAATATAATTATTATATTTGCGCATGGAACTGGAGAGCCACAAGTTGACATGGAAAGATACACATGCAGCTCATGGGCAGCATGTTGCTGACCCCTGGGCTAAACAATCATAAGTTGATGGGGGGGGGGGGGTTCTGAAAAAATTGATGCAACTGAACAACTAATTATTAAATCTTCAAGAAGCCTTGTTTTGTAATTAGTAATACAAAGACAAACCACACTGAAATTGAAAATAACTCAAAATAAAACTGATTATGGTGAAAAGGGATTTTTAGGTGGGTATAGGAATATCTTAATTTTGCAAATACTGAGGATAAAGGGCAATAATGTCAAACGTTGGATTTCATTAATTTTTGAAAGGCCTGAAACACATGAAATGATAAATCTAAATGTAAATTATCTCTGTTTTTAGTCTTTTTTAACTTTCACTGTGCCCTCAGATTCAAGAAATAACTAACTAGATTATCTTTCTTGACTTGTCTTTTAATTCATTGTAATTAATGAATTTTGTTTTTTAGTCTTAATCTTACCCTTTTACGTCATAATCAAAGGTCCATATTTTGGCTAATACATTTGAAAAATAAATGACTTCAGGAATGTTTGAATGTATGTATCATGTATATTTTAAAGCTCAAGTTTAACAGGCAAATAATAATTCTGGTCCTATTTACTTTAATGATTGTCTTATCATATGTATGTTTACTAATTAAATAGACAATGACATTATTTATTACAATCAACTAATTTCTTATTCATTGTCTATTGTAAACATAAAGATGGAAAGTCTTGATCTGGAAGCGTCTGCCAAGTCAGAGGAGGGTTCTGTATCTCGCAGCTCAAGCCTTATTGCCAACTTCCGCCTTGATGATGATTATGATGGGGAAACAAGAGATCTATTTATCATTGTTGATGATCCAGAAAAACACACTAGTACTCTTGAAGCATACATCACTTTTAGAGTTACTACCAAGGTTTGAAATGGTTTTTTTTGTATTTTCATGGATACAAATTTTTTCTGTCTGTTATAATTTTTTGTTTGTTAGACTGAAACTCATTCTACGAGATCGTAGCAACTGCTTTGCAAACATATAAGTAATTATTAATCATTACTGAACCATTAGTGCTTTTGTAGTTTTTTTAAACAAAAGTAGTTTATATTTTAGAGATTTAAAAAACTATTAAAGTAATTTTATGAAATTTGTAGTGAAAGAGTATTTTTTAGGGCAATTGAGAATGATTGCAACTTTTAACAAATTTAATCAAGTTTCACAAGAAGTAAATTGCTTCCTTTATTAAAAAAAGACACATTTTATTATAGACATCAAGACCAGAGTTTGAGGGCACAGAGTTTAGTGTACGCAGACGTTACAATGACTTCTTATGGATTCGTCAGAGGCTTGAGGAAAAACATCCTACTCACCTTGTACCTGTACGTTTAATTATATGTTATCAGATGTTTATTGTACTGACCTTGTACCTTTAAGTGAACATCTTAATTAAATAATGTACAACTTACACACCTTTAGCATGTACTTTTAACCCTGTGGTCTCAGCGTATCTAGAGGGGTATTTATTATAAACTAAAAAACGAGGATATGACCTGTCACCGTAGCTTGGGCAGAATGTTTATTAATGAGGAAATAATCAAACTCAAAGATTTCCCAAAACAACTTAAAATCATTATTAAAAAGAATTGGGTCAAAAATAACAATTCTTATAAAAAAAGCAACAACCATAAAGAGACTATTCAGCCACTTTTTTCGTGGAAAATAATTTACAAGAAACAATATAAATAAAGACAAATTTCACATGTAAATTAAAATTATTAAATACAAAGACATAATGTATGTTATTTTATTTATATTGAGTCAGAAAATAATCATAAATAAATTTACACTAACATTGAGAAAAATTTCTAACAATTATATTTCTGTCCTATAATAATTTGTCTCCTGTTTGAGTGATTTTAATTATCAAAACACATATGTTAAAAAAAATTGCTCTTATTAACTCTGCCAAAAGCTCAAATGTCATCATCAACTAACTAAACATTGTCAACATGTATGTTAGTGAACTAGCAGTAAATTTAAAGGACTGTTGTAAGACATCAACTGAACCGTAACTGTAAGTAAGACGGGATATTACCAGAATGGAAAAAAAAATCTCAGCCTTCTTTAAGGTCTGATAGTTTGATCCTTTTTTTTTTTTCTTTCCGAAAGTTCTATATGAATACAACAAAAATACATAACACTGAATTACCATGGACCTAAACATTGCATAACAAATCATTTTATCAGTTCCACAAAGTTGTATACCTGTTAAGGGGGATAACTGTACGTGACAGTGTTTCCATAAGTATTTAAAATCAAATAAAGTAATAAATCAAATGATATTGTATATAAATTGCTTTACATGAGCAAATTTAAACAATGATAAACTACTGGTGCATTTAGTGGATTAAATAATGTTTGAAAATTATAATTTTTCTGTGACATTAAGTGGTTTTAATTAAACTTAGCATTATTCAACTTAATTATCAAACATATCAGTTATGTTTTATCCAGCCTCTCCCTGAAAAGCACAGCCTTAAGAGAATGGATCGTTTCAGTACCGAGTTTCTGAGAGTGCGCCAGACAGCACTTCAAAAATTCCTTACTCGTTTAGCAGATCACCCTGTTTTGTCTTTTGACAAGTGCTTCCAGATTTTTCTAACAGCAAAAGCTTGGGTGCGTAATGTGTCCATGTTTTTACTTAAATTATTTCAAAAGCAAGTTTTCAGTCGTGTGTGGGTGTTTTTTTATTTTAACATCCTTGTAACCTTTTCCATTAAAAGTAATTATTAACTGTGAAGTGTCTGTTTTCTTTTAATGATTTCTTTTTTAAAATTCTACATTGTTTAACCTTCAAAAACAAAACCTGCGTCATTATGACAAATTATAGAAAGTTATTTTCTTTCTCTGAAAATGTGGATCTTGGTTTATTTCTTGTAGGAATTTCAAGCTCACAAAAAACAAGGCTCTGGATTCCTCAGTCGAGTCTCAGATTCACTGCACAGCATGTCTGCCTCCTACATGATGAAGAATAGACCCCCAGAGTTTGCTGTCATGCATGATTACATCACCCTACTTTCAGACAAGTTGGGAGTTATGGACAGAATTTCTCAGCGTGTATCCAAGGAACAAAATGGTAAGTATTTTATTCATAATCTTCTCCATGATTTGCTTGGTTGTGGTTTTTTTCAGAAATTAATCCATACATTATTTCTTAAACACAATGCTTAGTTCATTTTATGACCAAATTTTACATTTTTCTTTAAAATTTGCAAACTGTAAATAGCATTTAGAGACAAGCATTTTTAAAATCTGGTACTCATACTTAAAAGTAAACACTAATTTAAAAAAAGAAAAAGTTTTTGATTTATAGATAATAGATTAAATTTTATTATTATTTATAAGTGAAGAAGAAATAGATAGGATGTTTAAAACAAAGATGTTTAAATCTATTTCATGAAGAGCAAATAAATAAAATCACTGTTGACATATTTAAATATAATAATTTTTTTTCAAACCTAATATGTGTAATAAGTTTTACAAAATAATTTTTTTTAAATTACAAGATTACACCTGATGCATTAAAAGCAAAGACTATTAACCTTTCATGACTAAAAAAATAACTAGATAATTCTTCTTTCATTTAAAAATTAAAATATTGGCTAAATACTAGGGCTGCGGAAATTAACTATTAATTTCTGGATTAATCGGTTAAAATTATCGATTACATTTATTTTAATAGATAAAATCGTGATTAAAATTAAAGAAAATATTTTTAAAGATATTTTTGATTTTTTAATTACAGTAGAAGTCCGATAATCCGGCACGTTCGGGACCGGCTCGGTGCCGGACCACCGAAAATTCCGGTCTATCGGACGGTGCCCATTATTTTTAGTGTAGGCTGAGCCGTAAAACAAATGTACTTTATTTTTTTAACTACATACATACCTAAATCATAATTATAAGAACAATTAGGTTAATAATTAAACTACAAATACAGTATGGAAATACAACAAAGTTTATTTTACATTTCATATAATGTATGTACACGTACTGTAAAATATATTTCACTTAGATTTTAAAAATTCACGAATGTCTTTTTGTTTTCTTGACTTTTGGCATTTAGTATAAAATTTATTTCTAATGATATGGAAAACAATAATTTCTGAAGCACTGTAGCTAGTACTGTATTACATTAGAGAGTACTGAGACTCAGTTTACTGCGACAATGCACAAAAAATGGCTAATAAGACGCTTCTTGATTGATTAACTGTGCTGCACTGCACCTGTATTACTTTATTTGTTGTGACAGCTGAGACTAGCTGGCCGCTAATTGTTTCCGAACAATACTGAGCGCTTCCGGATGATCCCGAACTACTCAAAAAACTTCCGAATAGCTCTCAAGCATTTTTATTTGCTTTAAATACACATTTTTGGAAAAAAACAAAAATTTTTTAATTTTCCGAAGCAATGCCGGACTATCGGGTATTCCGGACTGTTGGATGCCAAAATAATGGACTTCTACTGTAATAATTAGTTATTAATAATTCCTAATATTTTTTTTAAATTACAAACTTCTCCATTTAAAAAAAAAAGATTTTAAAGAGTAAGCTTTGAAATAAGCAGTTTTTATGAGGAAAATGATGTATATAAAAAAATTGTTTTTACTTAACAATAACAAAATTAAAATTCATTGGCATTAAATTGAACTTCTTATATTGAAATATTATATTTTTTATTAAATACTATGGTTATGGGCATTTTATGAAATTTTCAGCTTAATGATGTCATACATCTTATTTTCAGCTCTTATCAAAATTATCAATTAATTATTCGGTAATTTTTCAAAAAGTTAAAAATCAAATTTAAATTAATCGATAACAGCCCTACTTAATACTCAGCCATAATGTGACTCATATGATTAGTTGTGCATCCATAATTTTTATAGAAGACAGTGATTACAGTGCAGTAATTTTATGAAGATATCTTGTTACTGAAATTCTTCATGCTACTGCTGCTAATTTTTGATGAATTTAGTCAACATATTTTTATTTTATTCATTTTCTGCAATTGTTGAATTTGTAGATTCTGTAATTGTTGAATTTGTAATCAATGCATTAGTAGTTGTTGACTCTCCCGCACACGTTTGTTGCATTATGTTTGCCACCATGCTGGACATTGCTGACCCAACAATGAGACCACCAAAAATACTAGCCATGAAAGCTATGAACGTGATCCCAACAAACACAAGGATTTGTTTCTTGTACTTTTGAGCAAAATGCACATGGGATGGTTTCAACTCATCTGTTGTGTCTGGTTTGCTGGGTAGTGGGGTCTGTTCTAGAGGGATACTTGTTTCTTTGATTGGTTCTGGTGTGATAAAAATCGGACCAGTCACATGCGCTTCATAGACATCAACTGAGTCTCTCTGAGCCAGATTGAGACTACTGTAATTAGATTCCAGTTCCTTATCAGCATCTAGACTTTGTTGGTGGATTATTTTGGGTTTTGATAGAGTTTGCTTGGAGACACTTTGGGTTTTCTTGACGTGGGTTTCAGATGTGTTGTTTTGTGGGGAATTTATATAAATTTCATCATCAGGACACGGCTCTTCTGGAACTTCGGGTTTATATTCAGGAGTTCTTAAATGTGTCTTTTTGGACTCTGATGTTTTTTTACCCCGCCCTGTCATTTTCAACCTGGAAAACAATATTTTTTTAGAGAATTTATTAGAAAGTGCAACAGTGATGTAGTTTTGTCTTGAAATCTGGAGCAAAATATTTGTGAAAATAACAGTTTGAATGAATTTTCATTGGGAAGCTATGAGCGATGGTGATACTACTGAAGTAGAGATTTCTAAACGTTAAAGGTCACAGTTGGGGTAAATTTAAGTTCTTAAAAAGTTTGGATTATTTGAGCATTGGCAAAAGAATTATATTTGTAAATGTATGGAAATATAATATGTGTGTCAATTTAAATTTGTGATGTCACATTGAAATGGCTATTTAAAAAAAAATATTAGATATTAAAGCGACACAATAACTAGTTTAAAAAGTCACAAGAAACAGTATTAATGGAAGAGTTTGCAAGAGTAATTTGGAAAATATGAATATTTTAAAAAATTATTGCTTCAACATCTGCTTTTTTTTAATCTTACCTTAATCTATATGTTTATGGATTTGATCAATTACTTAAATATTTTAATGTTAAATAAAATGACAGTTAAATCTCCACAAAGTTTTTACATTTCTCTATCCTTCTGACATTTTAAATTATTTACCATCCCCATTTTAAAGTGACTTTTTCTTTTAGAGCTTACATTGCCACCAGCTCATTCATTTATTTGCATTTAATATAATAAAGTTATTGCTAGTCTATTCTACTTTTTTTATTTGGCAGGGGAGGTTACCCCCCCCCCCCCAATCCCACAGTTAAAGTTTATATATTAGGGCTGTTAACGATTAATTTAAATTTAATCGTTAACTTCTGAAATTAATTAATTAAGTGTATTAATTAATCGTTAATTTTGATTAAAGTCAAAAATTGAAATTTATTTTGCTATAAGTAACATTTATTAAAAGTACTTGTCAAAAATCTAAATAATGGACACATAACCATCATCAACATTTTGAACAATCACGTCTGTCAATAGTTTAAAACCAAAATGTTCGTGTAATTGTCCAGCCAGAAATTAGTTTATATTTATTGGCGAGATATTTTACTTTTTGACTTCCAGTACATTTATGAGTGGTGGGTCGATTAAAAGATTAATCAAGAAATTAACGCTTAATGTACCAAAGCGCAGTAATCCGCGGTTTACCTTTTTTACCAAAGAGCGGTAATGCGCGACTCGATAGAACTCTCTTTAGAAACGAAATTACGGAAAATTAAAACTTTTCAGTGCGTGAAAAACGATGTTTTCGACTTCCGGCAATGGCGGCTGTTTATCTCACTAGTGTTATCGCTTGATTCGCTTTTTTTTTTTGGAAGTTTTTACATTTTTTTTTTCGAAGATGCGATTTCGCTATACTTTATTACTAAAATAATAGTACTAAACTACAGGTAAAAATAGTTTTAAACTCAAAACGGTGTTTCGGATACATAAAATAACCATTCTTATTCTAAAAGATTACGTCAGTATGACAATAATAATATAAAAGGATTTTACGCAATTTTTAGCGCATTTTCAAGAAGTCGAATGCGCTATTGCACCCGTTTTGTCCGTCCGTCTGTCATCACCCTTGATCTCAGCATCCATAAGTCCTAGACCCATGAGGTATATATGTTTTTTGTATGTCCTGACCTGCCATTTGTGCATCAACACTCAGTTACTCAATCCGTTAAAAAACCCCGCTAAAACTACCAAAAAATACTTCGAATCGAGAGGTAACACTAGCGCAGGGAACGGCCGCCATTGCCGGAAGTCGAATGCATAGTTTTTGAAGCATTGAAGAGTGGTGTGAAAGCGTGCAAAAGAATTAGTTGTTTTTTTTTTAGTTGACGTCATTAGAATATGTGTAAAAGTTTAGAGAGTTTTACGTCATCATTTGTGGTGACTTGTAGTTAGATTAAAGAGAAAATAAAAATTGTTATAATGTAAAGAAATGACTTTTAATTAAAAAAATGTCAGGTATATTCATTACACAAGAAAATTAATAAAAATATGTCTAAAATCTAAACACAATTACTGATAACTACATAATGCTGATATCTAACATAAGTACTGATACATAATACGAAAATGCGCTAACACGTCCTGAATTCCAATAGGGACCAGGCTTAACATGATTTTTTAAATTTCATATCCGGTTGATCGCAATTCGGGAAATTCTTACGGTACTGAGGCGGAAGTTTTCCGAAAACCTTATGGCACATTAAGAGTTAATCTTTAATTTCCATAGCCCTAATATAAATATATATATAAATATATACATTAGGGCTGTTATCGATTAAATTAAATTTAATCGTTAACTTTTGAAAAATTACCGATTAATTAATCGATAATTTTGTTACGCTAAAAATAAAGATGTATGACGTCATTAAACTGAAAATTTCAAGGGAATTGATAAAAACAGGCAATTAATTTTAGCATTATGTTATTTTTAAAACAGTTAGCACTGAAAAGAAGTTAAATAACGTATTAAAGTTGAGGCACTTGAATGAAAATTTCAAATTAATTTTATAAATATAAAAGTCATACAGCTGTATAGAAATTGTTTGATGATTAGTAAAAACATAAAGATCATCTTTTTATCCCAAGTGGTTCGAAAGCTATGATTTTTTTTTCTAAGACCTCATAATCTCTTTTTTCATTATATTTCGTTTTCCTTCAATTTTTGTGCCCTTTTATTGCATTTTTTAAATTGCCCATAACTCAAGTATTTAATTTAATTAAATTTGAAACATGTACTATTGTAACGGGATATATTTAAAAATAAGTAGTTCAATATAATGTCAATTATGTAAATTTTCTTATTGTTAAATAGTTAAAAACTATGTTTTTTTTATATCATTGTCCTCATAAAACACGTTATTTTAAAGTATTCTCTCTCTGAACTCCCTTAACGGAGAAGTTTGTACGTAAACATAATAATAATGAAATAAAACCTTTTATTAATTATTTATTAATAAATCAAATTTAAAAAACAACAACATTTTTAAAATTTTTCAATCACTATTTTATCGATTAAAATAATTTTAATCGATAAAATAATTTACCGATTAATCGAGAAATTAATCGGTAATTTCCGCAGCCCTAATATACATATATATATTATTATTATTATATTGTGTTTCTTTGTCACAATGAAGAAAGTAAAGAGATTATAATTTACAGCCATTATCTTTTCTCTCTAGTGGTGAAAAATTATTTTATTCTTTGTTTTGGCCAAGTCTTAAATATAGAAATCCAATCAATGTTCATTCCTTTCAGCAATTAGAAAAAACATGTCACATGGGGAAAGAGTAAATTAACTTCACGCTTAATCTGGATCAACACTTTCAAAGTTGTAAAGAAATTGAAATTTATTGTGTACTAGTTAATTACCCGCGCTTTGCAGCGGTAATTTAAGATTTCAGTTAGCGTTTCGAACCGGTAAACACTAATTCAATATCCCTTTGATTTCGATCTATATCATGATGGATATGCTAAATATAACTAAACCGTCTTGTAACAGACGTTAGAAGTTCATAACCCCATTGGAAATTGTATTACTTTTTAAAATCACATTTGGTCAATAATTATTCCATTTACTTAATAGACACTTTTAAAATTACCCTTTATATAACTAATGTTAAAATGGCATACGGGTCTCCAGCCCTAAAATGTTTTTACTATTAAAAATTAAAACTTATTTTAAAAAACTAAAATTTGGGTCGGGGGCCCTCTGGGTGCAATTTGTATAGTTCAAAACAACAGCTTATTTCCATTTGGATCATGATGAATTTATTTGTTAGTCCAAATTTGATTTAAAAAATGTTTTAAATGTTTTAAACGTTACCGAAAAAGAGATTAGGGGCCAAGGGCCACAAAAGATTGAAAAATATTATTTTATTGACCAAACTAATTTTAACATAGGCCTTCAAATTTTTATCTTCCAAGTTTTGTAAAAATGCATTTACAGGGTATCCAAAGTTTTTTTTATTTGTAATTTAGCTAACATAAGGTGAAAAAACTGCAATTGAGTGATAAGTTTACCTGCTATCATCCAAAATATGCATGCGTCTACCTGCACAGGATGTTTACGAATTTGTGATGATTAACTTTGTATTTTAGAAAAAAATACATGTGGATCCCCATCTCCCATTGAGTGGCAATTTAAATATTTTTTTCGCTTGTTACCAGCGTGGGTGTGTACTCAACAGTTTCATTAAAGTTTCATGCTTCTAACTACATGGGGGATTGGAAAATTAGTGATGATTCCGTTTTATATCCGAAAAAATACATTGAGGCCCCCGGCTCCCAGTGAGTGATACTTAAGATATTCTTTGCCTGTTACCATTGCGGGAGTGTACTAAAAAAATTCCAAAATTCTCATGTTTTTACCTAAACGTGAAAAGGAAAAATAGCAATATTCAGTAAAAGGAGAAAAAAAAAATTGGGCCCCCCGGCCCCCATGAAAGTTAATTCTAATTTTTTAAAATTCCAATAATCTTGGCAAGAGGCTATTCAACAACTTACCAAAGTTTCATGCTTCTACCTACACAAAAAATTGGAGGATTAGGGATGAGTAAATTTTTAAAATAAGAGAAAAAAAACATGTGTGCCCCCCGGCCCCCAGTAAGTGAGAATTTAAATATTGTTTTCAACGGTTACCATCATGGATGTGTACTGAATAACTGCCCAAATTTTCATGTTTTTACCTACACGGGAAAAAGGAGAATTAGTGATTTTCAGTTTTTATAAAGCTAACATAAGGAAAAAAACTTCATTTGGGCCCCCAGCCCACAGGAAGTGAGAATTTAAATATTATATTCATTTGTTACCATCGTGGAACTGTACTGAACAACTACCCAAAGTTTCATCCTTCTGCCTCCGAGGGAAATAGGATAATTAGTGATTCTCATATTTTATTTTGTCCTTGTAAAGGAAAAAAAACGCTTTTGGGCCGCCGGCACCAATGAGTGTGATATTTAAAATTATTTCCCACCAAAAATGGTCACAATAGGCTACTCAATAATTTTGCAAAGTTTCATGCTTCTGCCTACGCGGGAAATAGGATAATTAGTGATTTTCATATTTTAAGTAGCCCATGTAAGAGAAAAATACATTTTTGGGCCCCCGGCCCCCATGAGTGTGA
>MUZC01001035.1:0-32695 GCA_002072015.1 Radix auricularia
AGCACGCGCCGATTGCGAATAGGGTTTGAAATCTATTCGCAATCGGTATAGTCACTTCGTTAAAAAATTGAGTTTTAGTTTAAGTGTGTTGGGCTTTTATGAATTATAACTTACACTTACACCCAAACTCTCACAAAGTATTAACAAAAGTAAAAGTTAAAAGTAAAAGACTGAAAGTTGACTGATTGTGATTTATGATTGTCTATAAATTTTTTACTAAAATACTGCATGATTAATGCCCATAATAAGGTAACATACTATTACTAACGGCTAGCCTAACCACAAAAGTCAAAGTGCAGTTTAGGCTTTTTTACTGAATAATTTTACTAATTACTATTAGTACTATTACTAGTTATCATATCAATATCACTCAGCAAATTTTCTTACACTGTACACTATGAATATGAGTCTGATAGTGATAGTTAAGTTACAGATGCTGTTTCTGAGTCGAGTGTAATTTTGTATTTTATGCCTATTCCATAGTCTATAGTTAGACTACACTACACCATAAATAATTATACCACTATGGGGCTGAGCCAGTCCATTCAAGAAACTCTTTGCTCATTTGGTAAGTTTAGTTTTGGTTATTGAATATTAAGCTCTAAGCAAGAGAACTGTTTCGAATGAAGTGGCTGTCATTTGACCACTTCAGAATTTTTTAATTTTTTTTATAAACAAACAAAAGATGAGCAAAAAAAAGCTCTAGGAAAATATTTCAAATCAGTCAAATGTTTTATTTATATGCTATGACATTTTTTTTTACCAACTATGACCATATTTTTAAAATATTTTTTTTCACAATACCAGCAAATAAAAATTGCAATATAAATAAAAAATACAATTTCTTTATCGCTCGTGTTTATTGCCTGGTTATTTCTTTTATATTTTGTATTTCAGAGGATGCAGCTGATACCTTGACAAAAGCAAAAATTGTTAGTTTGAGCCAAGGTAATATTAATAATGGGCTGAAAAAATGTGGTTGCAATCTATATATATATTTTATTTTGTTTGCAATTGAATTTACTTCACTGAGAGGGGAGGGGGGAATCATAATTACAACATTTATTCATTACTTTTATTATTATTTTTTATTTATTTGTTGTAAAATATACTTTATAACATTATTATTTACAAAATTTATGAATTCTGCTTTCTCAATTACACAAGTATTAGTTAACTTTTGGCTCTTAATTAGTAAAGGAATTTAGTGCTAATACCTAATCAGGGCAGAAGACAGGAAAATGGCAATAATGTAAATGTAATTACTTTCTTCATAACTTAGGGACCCATGAGGCTGAGGTGAGCTTTGGTGATGAGGCAGATCTTCACAAACACAAGAAAAACTGCAAGAAGGATCCCACCCATAAATCCTTTATACCTCTGGACAAATTCACCCTGAAAGATCTCCCATGGCGTTACAGGTATTCTCAAATTTTTGACCTCATCAAAATCCTGGCAGATCTTACAGTCAGGGTGGCAGTCCGCTACACCAGCCTCGAGAGAACAGAGTTTTTCCCTGACACAAATGACCCATATCCATTCTCCGCTTACAGGGGTCTCGACTTTTTGCGTACTGGAACAGGAAGGGTCACTGAAGCTTTCAAGGTGGATGATCCAGAGAGCTGTTGCCCCTGTCATGAGTGTAAAACTTCGGAGAGTCCTGAAAAAGTGTACATGCTGTTCCATGTTCTCACAGCGACTCATGTCGTCTTCGACAACATTGAAGCCGAGCACACCAAATGTAAGATAGACTACAACAGTGACAGCTCTCCAGACATTGTCTTAGATGGCATAGAGGTAACTGCAGATCTTGATTCTGACAAGTGTGATCTGATGTGTGTGACACACGACGTCAGCCTCGTTGACATATTTGAATCCAGACTTAAAAAATTTGAAGAGCTTTGCGAAACAGTGTATGAACTCTTCCCCTGTAAAAATGTATTTGAAAAGCTGGTAGTGATCCCTTCACACCCTCACGGCTGCCCTAAGCAGATATCCGTTGGATGGTGGACTCACCGCATGGAGATGATAGGTGATTACTTTTCTGCGTACACATACACAACTGCAACCTGCCCGGGGAGCAGTGGGGCCCCAGTTTTCACAATGTCTCGAGATATTTCCTGGTGGTCTTTCATGTTTGCTCACAGGGGGTCGACTAAGGATGGGAACCACTGTGGAGCAACTTGGGAAAATTGATTAGTCAGTTTCTTATTCCTTCCCCAATGCCCAAAATCAAAAATCATACCAAAATTAAAATGGTTTGTTGTGTAGAGCAGTGCTTCTCAGACAATTTACTAAGGTAGAACAGCAGGAATTTTTCCATGGCTCCAGGGACTGTTTCACTATTTTATCTGTACTAACATAGAAGCAAAATGTAATCTTTGTTGTTGTTTTTTTAAAGAATTTTATGTGCTATTTCAGAAAAAAATGGGCATATTCTATAGTGTTAGTATTAATGGTCTCAAATGAAGAATTATAATTAGATATTTCTGCCCTTTCTTGATAAATTCTGTGGACGATCTACGGACTGGCACTAACCATTATGAAAAGCACTGCTGTAGAGTGTTGGGTTTTTGTTTTGGTTTTTTTCAAATTAGAAAGATAATTGAAATTGCTAAAAAAATAATTGTTTTTTTTTTATTGCAATATGAACATATTTGATATATATTAAGCAAATTTCATTGAAAAACAATAATCCTTCATAATTTAATCTGATTTCATTTTTGTAAGTTTCTTCAAATGTTTTATGTGAAAAGGAATGTTATCTTAACCTTGAAAATCAATGATTATTTCAATAAAGAGACTTTCATAAACCCCTCCTTGGTTCTCTTTCAACTACTAAAAATGCCAGCCAATCAAACAGGCTGGGAACACAAGAACATCTCACCTGCTGATTTGGTGGAAAAAAATATGGATTCAACTAAATCACTTTATACAAATCCCAATTACAACTGCTTTTCACCTAATAATGTTATTGCCCATTATTTTCATGTCCTTTGTTTATATTTATCAAGAACTATATCATATGTACAAAGACCCAACCATAGTCACTTGCATCAAAAAAGGCTGAGCAGGGCATGTTGAAAGGGTGCCAGAATATAGAGCAGCAAAAATCATTTACAGGCAGAAACCAGGAGGCAGACGACTCACTGGTCGCCCAAGACTGAGATGGATCGATGATGTGGAAATAGACCTACACCAGCTGGGGGTTCGAGCATGGAGAAAGAAAGCCATCAATCGATCTGAATGGAAGGATGTGGTGGAGCAGGCCAGGGCCCTACATGGGCTGTAGCGCCACAGATGATGATGATTTGTTTATATTTGAATTTTCTGTGATAAAACAGGCTTTGTACATGAATATGTTTACATTTCCATTAAAATACAAAAACATATCCCCCCCACCCCAACAAATGTGATGATGTTATCTTCAGTGGCGTTGCTAGGGGGGTGCGGTGGGGGCCGGCCGCCCCGGGTGACACCATCAGGGGGGTGACACCAGACTGTAAAACTCTATATATTCCCGTTATTTGGCACTGGAAAACTCAGAGGAGTTCTATGGGTTAAATCATGAGGGGGTGACACCATGAGCTACCACCCCGGGTCACACCATGAGCTACCGCCCCGGGTGACACCAACCCTAGTGACGCCTCTGGTTATCTTTCAGATACACATGAATCACAGATATTGAGAGTTTTATCAGAGTTACTCCCAACAGCTCTGAAAAATGTTTGACTCCTTTACCATGGACTTTTATTTAGACAATGATTCTCAAACTGGTTTGACCCCCTTAACTATGGACTGTTACTTAGACAAGGAGTCTCAAACAGGTTTGACCCCCTCAACTATGGACTGTTACCCAGACAAGGAGTCTCAAACAGGTGGCTCACTGTTTGTATTTTTTGGTCTGCCAGTAAGGTTACAAAAAGGTTACAGTAATACGCATAAAATTGTTAATGTTATATACACAGTATACACAACATATGTATTTAAAATAATATAATATTTAAGCATTTAAATACATAATTAGTCAAATGAGTTCATATGTATGAAGTGTTGTTTTTGTTTGTTTACTATCTTTAGTTTATTGTGGGGGGTAGGGTTTGGTTGCAGTCCCTAACACTAACACATGTCTGTAAGTGAAAAACATGCACACGCCTTCATCCAAGTTTGAAAATCCTGACCTAGACCATTGTCTACTTCAGGGATTCCCAAACTACGGCCAGCTGGCCAGATGTGGCCCGCCAGACCCTCTCAACCTGCCCCTGGAGACCTTTTAACCTAAAAAAAAAAGATACTATTTCAAACTTTAGTTTACCACATAGCTTAGTAGTTGGCCCCCAAACTGCTGTTTGACGGTAAATTCGGACCTTTGGCAGAAAAGTTTGGAGACCCCTGGTCTACTTTAATTGGCATTATTCATGAACGTGGCAACAACAAATTATAGCAAGCAAATGTACTCCTGTTGACGACTCTTAAAAACTGCAATGAACCCAAAATCCTTTTTTTCTGCATCATGTGTACAACTAGAAAGAAAAAAAATTGTAATTAAATGTTAAAAAAAAATTAATTTTGAGTCTTTGTTGTAATTAAACTTTTTTTTTTTTTAAACTGCTTTGTGAGTCTGTTCCTATTTGTTATTTGTGTCTTGGAAAGTAATATTTGCACTGAAAAATAGATATGCTCCCCCACCCCCTCTTAAGGTCTTTTTGATACCTGTTCAACCTACCTATTTCCACTCAATGGGATTGAATACATGCGTCCCATACAAATTTAATTTTCTTATACCATTTTTATGGACAGACTGTTTATATATTGTTTATATATATATATTTATATTGCTGGTATGTTCAGACGATGTAATAGCTGCATGTTAAGCTAATTTTTGTTTGTGGGCTGACGCACTTTTGGGCAGCCACCATATTGTTCACACCTTTCACTTACTATCCAGTTTAAAATAATAGTATTTAGTAATATATATATATATATAAACAATTTGAACTCTATTGAAACATTTGTAGTAAGTAATATATTTAACAATTTGAACTCTATTGAAACATTTGTAGTAAGTAATATATCTAACAATTTGAACTCTATTGAAACAGTTCAAGTAAGTAATATATCTAACAATTTGATCTCCATTGAAACAGTTGTAGTAAGTAATATATCTAACAATTTGAACTCTATTGAAATAGTTGTAGTAAGTAATATATCTAACAATTTGATCTCTATTGAAACCAGCAACTTTTGTGGGTGCGTTTTTATGAATTGTTTTGTAATTGAGAATGTCTTATTCCAATTAGGAAATTAATTTTTTAATAAGTTTTCTGACATTCCAAGGATACACATCAATGGCGCCGAACTAAAGATTATGAAAAGTTAATAATCGTATGTTTTAACTTTGAAAAGGGCAGTAACAGTGTTAGAAATATTTAATCCCTATTCTTTTAAGATTTGTCTTTTCATATTTAATTCTAATACAGACTCTCCTACTTCTAAACAGAAGATTATGTCGTCCTACGCTTATGCATGGATTATATCTAACCTTACATTCTAAATTAGAGTTTTGAATGTTGATAGTGTGTTAGTTGTCCTGGTTTTCTCAAGGCAAACAAATCCACGCTCGCATGACACTCGTGAAGTATCAAACTTCGTATTTGCTTCTTCTTGGATATGGAATAGTGTAAGAAAACGTTGAGAGTATTTTATCCGTATTTCTAGACTCATCCGTCTTTGATCTCATCGGCACCTTCCCATTTGAGTAGAATTAATCCGCAAAACAATGTCAACAGCAATGCAGGAACTTCTTGTAAATTCACTTTGATAAAACATGGATTGAAGCAGTGGCGTCACTAGGGGTGGGGGTGGGCCTCCCAGGGTGACACCATCGGGGGGGGGGTGACACCAGACTGCAAACTTCTATATATTCACGTTGTTTGGCACTGGAAAACTCGGAGAAGTTCTATGGGTTAAATCGTAAGGGGGTGACACCATGAGCTACCGCCCCGGGTGATACAAAGCCTAGTGACACCTCTGCATTGAAGTAATCCATATAACTTATACTTATGCACCCTTTGTTTGAAGAATGCACACAGACCTAGAGAATAAATTATTGGAAATTAAATTATTAGCTATATAACTTATAACCAACACTCTACCTCGAAGTTGGAAGGTGAGGGTTGGGCGGGGGGAGTCGGCGCATTGCTTAGGCGCCCGTCCATAAAGTACGTCATGCTCCAGATGGGTGATGGGGGTAAGAAAGTGTGACAGTTTTTGACGTGGGGGGTGTCTGGGCATGTGTGACGTCACGGTGTTTTATGTTAAATTTTAATTAGTTTGTTTAAAAACATTTTTGTTCGAAAGTTTGGGTTACTTTAGGGAGGAGGGGTCCGAGATTTGTGACGGGAAGAGGAGGGTTTAAAATTGTCAAATTTAGGGTGACGTACTTTATGGATGGCCCCTTATCTCAGTGGTACGGTTAAAGATCTTCACCATTTTTGTTGTACTTTACTTGTGTCCCTATTTACAGGGAAATTTTACAATAACTCAAATGTACATAAAATATAAAATGTGGAAAGTTGTGTTTTTTTAAAAATGTATCTAATATATTTTTATCATTAAAAATAGTTTATCATTAAACATTTTGTTATATTTTTAAAATTTATACAAAGACTTAAAAAAGTAATCCTCAAAGTCATTTTTATAATATTTCTATATTTTGCTTGTGTGGTTTTCAAGTTGCCATTTCAGGTTACGGGCTACGGGCTTTATATAACTTCTGCTCTTGAATATGAAGTTTTTTAAAAAAAATATATTATAGATTGGACTCAAGTGTACTTGATGGCAAGATTGGGCTTCGTTCAAATTTATATTGGAAAGTCTCGGCTACTGATAGCTCACATTTTAACTAGTCAATGTTTTGTTTATTAAATTCATTTTTATACGTGTTTAGCGCGCATGTCATAATTACAGATTTAAATATAACCGTTGCACTAAGAAACTTCTGTTCGGCAGTAAATATTTTACTCTCTAAGAAGGAGTAATTGTTCTTCGTGACTCGCATTGTTACTTGCTGACACGGGTAGCTGAACCGTTCTGTTAGAGATTATTCAAGACGTTAACTATAGGAGACAGCGTCGAGTTTTGATGAATTTCGCCGTTTGAAGGCCAATGCCAAGATAGATAGTACATGGCATGGTCAGAGATGGTGACCTTGTGACATTAAATGTGTCATTAGAGAAAGGCCAATCCTATTTTTATTAGAAATCTGTGATTCCCTGATGAAGTCCCATCAAAGAAGACGGCTCAATCAAACGCCAATCAACTCGATTGTTTGTATTCACGTGGTTAAAACACGTTGTGCGGATATCATTTATAAAGTAAAGTCTTTAAAATCTGTTTCTGTAGATGGGTCCTATTGTTTAAATTATTATAAATAAGCTGTTACTTTTAGCTGAAAACACATACATATATTTGTGTGTGTATATATATGAGTGTGTGACTGTGTGTGTGTTTATTTATACAAAATTCTATGTTATTTTATTTACATAGAGCTCTTAACATATTATTATATTCTATGAGTTCTTATCTCGCCTGACTGCATTAAGGGGCCATCCATAAAGTACGTCACGCTGTTTTTGACAATGTTTAACTCCCCCTCCCCCTTGTCACAAACTGTCAAAAATCTCGAACCCCCCTCCCTAATGTACGTCACACTTTCGTACAAAAATATATTTTTTTATTAACAAAATAATTAAAATTTAACTATAAAACACCGTGACGTCACACATGGCCGGACACCCCCTCCTCCTTTCACAAACTGTCACACGTTCTTACACCCCCACCCCTCTGAAGCGTGACGTACTTTATGGACGGCCCCTAAGGGCTGGCGTATGAGATATTATACTATACATTCATATAAGTCTTTTACATACATCTATTATATATTCTCAACCTTAGTAGTTTTAAATGACATTTAGGAAATTCCCAATCGGCCTTAGTGTCTAGATTATCTACATGTATTGGCTTATCCACAACTTCTGAGGAAATACTTCAAGTAGAGATTCACTTGGATATGTGTTTACTGTTGGACCCTTCTGGTAGGTTGTTTATTTATATATGATAGTTTAAACCTCAAACCTTTGAGATAAATAAGATTTGAGTCATGACTTACCTCCCAAATTTTCAATAGTGGCTGCGAGACTACACTTCTTATAAGTATAAGTCACAGAAGCTCCTTCTGTACAGAAGATTATTGCGTATTACGTTTATCTATAGTTTGTGTAAAGTCCTGTATTCTTATTAGAGTTTTAACTGATGATAAAGTGATGACTTTTCTGTTTTCTTCTGGCAACCCATTTCACGCCCGAATACCAAACGGGGAAGAAAGAAAACGTGTGTTTGCTCTTGCATACCGAATAAGAAATGTGTTCTTATCCTTATTCCGTATGCAAGAACAAACAGATACAAGATACTATATTCGGAATTAGCTCAATTGAAGTGTCTCTTTGGGAAACGATTTTAAAATACAGTCATTCATGGCACTGTAAGAATTCTGCTAACAATATTATAAGACACGCAGGGGTGTAGGCAGGGTTGGTGACATTCAGCGCGGTAGGTCATGGTGTCACCCCGTAACAAGTTACCCCATAGACCTCCTCCGCGTCTGCCAGTGCGAAATAACGGAAATATACACGATTTCACACTTTTGGTGTCACCCCTTGTGATGGTGTCACCCGGTGCGGTCCGCACCCTCCTAGAGACGCCACTGAAGACACATTCCTTAGAAATAAAACAACGGGGTTGCTTTAAACTTTTAACCAAGTGACGCCAACCAATACCTCAATGGGTGACAGCGATCGACAGCACGAAATAACAATTTATTTTTTAAAGAAAGAGGTTCCCGAAAAGCAGAGCAACACCTTCCCTCTCCCGCCCTGAGATCATGTGCAGTCCATTTTTTAAAATTTAAATCGATATTGTTATATCGATTAACTTACGGTGTAGTATTTTGATACAAAATCAGCACGACATTTGTGATCAGTGGGTGATCTTTGCTTCATTTACTTCGTTAGAAAAATACTGTGTCTCCAAGTCATGGCGTAAAGTTGTGTTCTTTGTCACTTGTGTCATAATGATACTTTGTGTATTTACAAATAGCGCACTTAGATGGATGCATTAGGAAAATATTCACATGTTATTCGATGATGTACCACTGTTGTGATACCATCGGGGAGATGTGATACTAAATTAGAAGAAAATATATTTCATATGATTTTTATACATTAATTTATTCATTAAAAAAATTAATATATCTGATCTTTCTGGTGGAAAATTATGAATTATATTCATAAATTATCAAACTATAATAAAATAGAATTCTTAGAATTGATGAGAATATACAACCCCAAACCCACTCCCCCCCCCCCCAAAAAAAAAAAAAAACTTTTACAAACACTTCTTTAGACCCCTTCAACCAAATACCAACATCACACACAAACACACAACTTGAAAAATTTCCAGATGTTTATGAACTTACCTTTAACTGTGTCTTCGATAGAGAAAAAAGGAAGGAAATCCAATATGATCTGGACTTGGACACAGTAGTTATTCTAACGATGTCGTGTGATGGGAACAAGGAACTCAAAAGATTCAATTGGTAGGTGTGTGGTGTGTCGCTCTTGCGTGTTCGAGCGTGTGGTGTGTCGTTCTTGTATGTTCGAGCGTGTGGTGTGTCGTTCTTGTATGTTCGAGCGCGTGTGGTGTGTCGTTCTTGTGTGTTCGAGCGTGTGTGGTGTGTCGTTCTTGTATGTTCGAGCGTGTGTGGTGTGTCGTTCTTGTATGTTCGAGCGTGTGTGGTGTGTCGTTCTTATATGTTCGAGCGTGTGTGGTGTGTCGTTCTTGTATTTTCGAGCGCGTGTGGTGTGTCGTTCTTGTGTGTTCGAGCGTGTGTGGTGTGTCGCTCTTGTATGTTCGAGCGTGTGTGGTGTGTCGTTCTTGTATGTTCGAGCGTGTGTGGTGTGTCGTTCTTGTATGTTCGAGCGTGTGTGGTGTGTCATTCTTGTATGTTCGAGCGTGTGTGGTGTGTCGTTCTTGTATGTTCGAGCGTGTGTGGTGTGTCGTTCTTGTATGTTCGAGCGTGTGTGGTGTGTCGTTCTTGTATGTTTGAGCGTGTGTGGTGTGTCGTTCTTGTGTGTTCGAGCGTGTGTAGTGTGTCGTTCTTGAATGTTCGAGCGTGTGTGGTGTGTCGTTCTTGTGTGTTCGAGCGTGTGTGGTGTGTCGTTCTTGTATGTTGGAGCGTGTGTGGTGTGTCGTTCTTGTATGTTGGAGCGTGTGTGGTGTGTCGTTCTTGTATGTTCGACCTTGTGTGGTGTGTCGTTCTTGTATGTTCGAGCGTGTGTGGTGTGTCGTTCTTGTATGTTCGAGCGTGTGTGGTGTGTCGTTCTTGTATGTTCGAGCGTGTGTAGTGTGTCGTTCTTGTATGTTCGATCGTGTGTGGTGTGTCGTTCTTGTATGTTCGAGCGTGTGTTGTGTGTCGTTCTTGTATGTTCGAGCGTGTGTGGTGTGTCGTTCTTGTATGTTCGAGCGTGTATGGTGTGTCGTTCTTGTGTGTTCGAGCGTGTGTGGTGTGTCGTTCTTGTATGTTCGAACGTGTGTTGTGTGTCGTTCTTGTGTGTTCGAGCGTGTGTTGTGTGTCGTTCTTGTTTGTTCGAGCGTGTGTGGTGTGTCGTTCTTGTATGTTTGAGCGTGTGTGGTGTGTCGTTCTTGTATGTTCGACCTTGTGTGGTGTGTAGTTTAGGTTCCAGAGTGCCCGCTCGATGTGTTTGTTGCTATAATTGTTTCGATCAACAAGGTTTCGTTGTCTGTTATTGTCGTCATTTATACGACCATGCTCTCTAATGGTGTGAGTATGGTGTTCAATATGGAAATAAATGAATAAAAGAAAATAATAATGAATGCTCTGTATTACATTACTTTTTATTCTTATGTGTATTTTTTTTCAAAATTAATAGACTTCAGCTGAATTATATTTATTTTGAAAACTTCCGTCATTTTGGACGGGAGATACACTAGTGTTATATAAAATCATATAAATTGTCGTCGCATCTGCTGTTACGTACCTTATTCATACCTCAACAACAATGGGAAATCCCAGGCAACAAATAGCATCAGTAGATGATTTTTTTTTAAATAATAATATTTAAAGATTCCATGTTACCTTATACGTATAACCTCGCCCCCCCACACACACTTTAAAAAAACGTTAAGTTTAAATGATATTTCTTAATCTTATTCTTTAAATCAAATTTGTTTTTGTTTTTTTTATATCATTTTTCTTTTTAACATTTAACCTTAGTTTTCCACGAAGTCCAAGTTTATCGAAGAGAAGAGCTGTCCCTTGCTAACTACGCTAGAGACTGTTCCAAGAACCCGGGCCATAGAAGCTTCGTACCCATCGCAGAGTTTACCCCTGGCCACCTCCCAGACCAATATCGGAACGACACGGATGTCTTCAAACTCGTACAAACCCTGGCCGCGCTGACGGTCAAGGTCGATGCCATTTACGTCAGCAACAAGCGACCTAGATATTCCCCAGGAGGTAAAGACAGATACCTTTTCCACGGACAGACGAAAGTCCGGCGAAGCGCGTCAGGAAGGGTCTGTCGCGTGAAATTCATCAGGAACAGGATATGCCCATGTAAACCATGTCAACGGTCGGGCGCCAAGATAACGGAATGGGGCGAGGTGTACATGCTGACATCGAATCACATGATTTTCGATGACCACGAGGTGAACGGCGCAACCTGCACACTGAACTACGACCGCAAGGCCGTTCAGAGTGTGGTGCTCGGCGACTTGAACGTAGTGGGATCGGAAATATCCGAAGACAAATGCTGGCTGCGTTACAATACGCACGACGGAAGGCTGCTGCGAAGTCTGAACAGCTTGGTCTCTCGCTATGATGAGCTGAGCAGCTTGTTGTATAACAGATACAAATCGTCGAGGATGAAAGACCGGCTCACGGTAATAGTTTCCCACCCCCACGGCTCCATCAAGCAGGTGTCCGTCGGACAGTGGACGGACAGGGTTCAAGTGGACAGGGTGCGAACCCGGTACACGTACAACGCATGCACGTGCCCCGGATCGAGCGGTGCGACTGTGTGCACACTGAACACGCCAGGGTGGTTTTACGTACACACGCACAAAGGGCGAGTTGGTGTGGGCGGTCAGGGAGGGTGCGGTGAAGGAAAGGAACAAAATTCGAGTCCATGACTTGACTTTTCACCCTTCATAATTGTGAGTTATGTTCACAAAGTAAAATTTTTATTAAATTTTGAATGCAATCGTGAAATTGAAATACGGCAGCCAGCGTTTCAACTCAAAATTAAGTTAAGATTCAGCTGCTATTCTGCATGGCCGTGTCATTACATTTCTGGTAATTTCTTGGTGATGTGTGGGTATGTATGAAATAATGTACTTGTTAAAATTATCTGTGTTTGGATAAATTTTCGAACAGGTAGGAAAATTTTATTTTTTTTACCTTTTGAATATAGATTTTTCCTCAAATCTACTCAAGTTTTCAAAATGTCTAATGACATATATGGACATTTCTAAGGCGTGTGAAGAACATGGTGAGACACAGGCTACACTCCTAGCCATTTGCTACATCGTGACCATGCCACTATGATGACCCAGAATATGTAAGGACGAGAGAGTAAGTCCGACTAATGTCGTTCCTAACACCTGCAGAGGCGTCAGTAGGTTTGCTGTCACCCGGGGCGGTAGCTCATGGTGTCATTCCCTTCACGACTTAGCCCATAGAACTCCTCCGAGTTTTCGAGTGCCAAATAACGGAAACACATAATTTTAAATTTTGGTGTTAACCCCACCCTCCCCCACCCCGATGGTGTCAACCGGGGCAACCCGCCTCCACCATACCCCTAGTGACGCCACTGAATGCCAGCACTATAAATAACTTAAAAATTACGGCGGAAATAAAACTCAGTCTTGGTTGTATTGGTATTTGAAGAACGAAAGCCGTACGACAGTAAGTAGTTGTGTTTTGCTAGTAGAACATCGATTAAATTATCTCAGTTAAAACAACAGTGGCGATTGTCAACTTTTAAATATGCTACCTCATTTAAAAAAAAAAAAGTTTAAATTGTTTTTTTTTTAAATATTAATGATGATGTTCGATGATATTAAAAATCTTTATTTCGCAATCAAAATCTTTTCGTTCTCAACATTTCAGTGTCTGTATTTCTACATTTTTATCAATGTCAATAATTCACACACATTTATAAATGAGTTAAAGAGCAAATGATTTAAAAACAACAGTCTTGTTTCATTATTAGATCACAATGCTGCCAAGTCCCTTCTCCGATCTGACTAACGGAAGATAAATTAACTCTGAAAAAAGAGCCATTGGAAATCATTGTGCTTATCAAGAGGGATTTTTTTTTTTTAATAAAAAAAAAACAAATATACATTTTTTTTAAATTTATCCAGAGAATGTCTGACTAGAAGAATGTACACACAAATGAGCCAACAGCATTCACCGTTGTGCATCAATATATAGAAGAAAAAGAACTTTGGAATCAAATCAAAACTAAGAGATCACCAGAATTGAGTCGTATAGTACCGCTAAAAATGGTGTAAAAGAATTGATTGTCATGCTATATAGTCTAACTCTGCAGACATGTTATATATACACGACGCTATTTATTTATTTGTTTTATTTTTTTTTTAAGTAAATACTTTTTTAAAATAAATAATATCGTTGGGATGTATTGCATAGTATATATTTAACTTTAATTGCTCTGTAATGAAACTATAATTTTGAAAAATGAAACTTTGAAACGAAAACTTTGAATTTCATTCTTAATAATATTCCCCGTTCCCAATTGGTCCAGGATATAACATACGTTTCTGGATTTAAAAAAAACAAAAAAAAAAAAAAACTGAAGTCTTGTAAAACATTTAATCAAAAAATAATAATTACCTTGAAAAATACTTTTGAAAAAAAACAATAAAAATATAAATGTGTATATTACAATACATTTAAATTGAAAAAAGAATGGAAAAATGAATATTCCGATGGTATATTTACATCTTTTAATTTATATTCATTTATGAGTGACTTAGCCTTTGGTTTATTGAATTTGTTTTGAACACCACTGTACTAATATTTGAATCGAGACATTTTTGTATAGTAGTTCATATAAATCAGGGGCGCTTATAATTGCGCTCCAGTATCCTCCTCACCCTATCCACACGCAGCTGAAATTGCCCTTGTGGGGGCTGTATCCGCAGTGACAGTGGTACGAGGGCAGGTCGTTCCTACTCAGGATGTAAACCGGTGCCCCTCCGCTCCCGGGGCACGTGCTGGCCGTGTACAGGTACCTCGTCTCGTTGTTGGCGCCCAAGTTCCTCTCCGTCCAGTAGCCGACCGTCACCTGTTTGGGAAACCCGTGCGGGTGCGAGATGACCACAGCAAGGTTCTCCGTCTCGTCCAGGCCCTTGTCCTTGTCGCGGATCCTCTTGTGGAGGTTCTCGCGGTGGGCCAGGATGCCGAGGACCTTATCGATCAGCCAGAGGTCACACGTCGAGCAGACGACCGTACATCGGTCGGCCAGCGGGTCGACGTCGCGCACGTGGCCCCCCCTGAAGGTCACGGCGGGGCTCTCGTTGTCGTTAAACCCCCAGCGGAAGGACGTGTGCCGCGCCTCGTTGTCGTCGAACACGATGTGCGCCGCGGTGATCACGTGGAACTCCCCCCAGACCTTGCTCGGCTGCTCCGAGACCTGGCACTGCTCACAGGTGCAGAACTTCTCGCTGTACTCGGAGAACTTCCTCACCTTGTCCACCCAGCCCGTAGCAGTCCTCAGCTCGTTGCTCCCTTTCCTGTCGCTGAAAGGAAACGGGGTCAGCGTCTCCGGAAAGACTTCCGGCCTGCGCACGCTGACGTGCGTGACCGACAGCCGAACCGTGAGATCTCCGATGATTTTGATCAGATCGAATACATCATTGTCTTGGAACTGCTTCGGGAGGTGTTTGACAGTGAACGATAGAAACGGTATGAAATCTGGATGGCCGGGGTTCTTTGAACACTCATCTGCAACAGAATAAGGCGGTTAGAGGAATTGATAACATACATGAGCTTGTAGATGGTACACTAACTCTCGGAGGCTTCCATTGAATTGTGTGTTCATCATCACGAACCTACCGATACTTGAATAGACGAGTTGTAGAAGTGGGTTGCGGGGGGGGGGGGGGGGTAGCATTATAGTGGAAGGTTGGGGGGTGGTTGGTGTGATAAGAAGAATTTAATTGAACTGTCCAGGGATCTTTTTGGGGCTGTGCCATTACTGCAAACGACATCACGCATTTTTTTGCTAAAACATAAAAGAGACCAAGTGATTATAGTATTTCAATTAGATTGAAGATACCTTGCTCAAGAAACCTGTGCCGGAAGAGGACCAGCTGGTGCAATCACTTCCTCATTATACATTTTACTTGAGCCTTGACTAACATTCCGCTAATTACCAACATATTGTATAACATTTCAAACATATTTTTTTTAACAATTGAGTTACTAAATCCTCTTCAAAATTAGTGCAAGGATATTCTACTTCCACGAATTTGGATGCGTTCAAAGTTACACTGCGTGTGAACAAATTTATGAAAAGCTACAGAGAGAGTATAAAGTCATTCAAATTTACATTCAAAGCTACAAAATGTTACGGTGAGAGTTTAAAATTACATTTAGGAGTTTCTGGGTGCTACCAACGTTACAAAAAGTTTGCGGAAGTTGTTGGGTTTTTTTAAGTTTCATTTCTGGTCGCGTCAGAAATTCAAAAAAGTTACAGGAAGCGTCTATAAGTTACACAATGTTACAGGGACTGTCCAAACTAAAAAGCTACACTGGAGATGTTTACCCTTGTTGTCCGCCTCCTCCCTAAGTGCTGACTTTTTCCTAAAACACATTAGTCTCGATATGACGTTGTTGCCGCCATCTTCGTCGCATAGCATTAGCGCGCTTTTGCCATCAACATGTCGCGTGGGGTCATTCAACATAACCCATGTTCAAGACAGCCGATGATCATGAGGAAGGGGCACGACGAAAAATGCAATAACATGGACGCCATTTTCGTCCTCATCCTTTAAAATAAAAATGACTTCCGGTGCTGATTAAAAAGTTTACACAAAGGTAAATGCGCAATTGTTTTTGTTTTTTTCATGTCCCGCTTTTCTAAACCCTAGGTCTCAAAGATACACGTGAGCAAAAATAATAATAATAATAATTAGAATGTTTAAAACGAGGTTAGTTTTATTTTTGAAAATGACTTTCTATGACACCATCGGTGGATGCCATAATACATTATATAGACCTATATGTGCATATACTTTCATTAATTTTCGGAGTTATGAATTTTTAACATTTGGTAAATTTAATTATTTGAATTTGATTGAAAAAAAATCACTCTATGACAATGTTCCTCAAACTTTTTTGGGTAACGACACACTAAGAATATTTGAGAATTTCACTACACACAAAAATAGTTTTAACTTATTTTATTAAACAGATAACATTTTTTAAACTTATTACTGTGATGTTTAGACTTATTACTGTGAAATATCAGTGTGATGGACTTTTTCTTTTTGCGTAGAATTTTTTTGATTCAAAACTTGTCCATGGCTAAATTTAAAAGTTAATTTCTGAAAAAGAAAACATCAAAAGCTTGCAAATATTAACTTACTTCAAACTACTAAACAAGACCCAAAAAAACTTATATGTTGAAAAAAATCCTTTTATAATTTTAATAGTATTAATAGTGTAGATCTAGCTTTATGCTAATTACAATGGATATTTTCACAGGAAATCTATGAACGAACGATTCGTATTCATTTCAGTGATTTTCGTCATCAAAATACTTTGAAAACACACTTAAGGCAACGGTTTGCGGCACTTCACATGAAATGGGGTGCAGCAATTTAATTATTATTATATCAGATAAACTAATTAAGCCGGCATTTTAAGCAAGTTAAGATAAAATTATGTTAACTTGCTTAAAATGCCGGCTTAGCTTACTTTAAAATAATACTTGAAAGTTCAATCTCTTGCCGAATGAAAAATATCAAGCCAACTACATCGCTAGAAAGAATGATAAAAGAAAGCGTACTCTGACACCAACCGAATCTAACTTCCTGCCCCATGCGAATCACGTGATTAGTGATTTCGTTGTTGATTTATTTAACAAGCATTTTGTTTTGGTTTATTTTAAAATCTCATAATAACTTCAGATTCAGAGCCCAAAACGCTAGCAATTTGAAATATATATATTTTTTTTCTAAATACGCGACACACCTGAAAATCTCTCACGACACACTTATGTGTCGCGACACACAGTTTGAGAAACACTGCTTTAAAGAAAATGACTGCTAAAACCATAAAGTAATTCAACCTTTAAAAAAAAAACATTTTTTAACTCCACCCTGTCACAAATCATGGACCCCCAAAGTACGTCACACTTTCGAACAAAAATATTTTAAAAAAATTAACACCCTGGTCACACTGTCTTACACCTCCTCCTCCCTCAGGAGCGTGACGTACTTTATGGACGGCCCCTTATTGAAAAAGCTTGGGGGTATCATAAACAATAAATGGACCGAAAATTTTATTATTACACTTACACTGATAAAAAAATGTATAAAGCAAATTTGGAGACACATATTATCACTGTATTTCTTAGATAAGTTCATTCTGCAAATAATCATTCCATCTCATTGCTTACATTATGCACGCTCCTCCTAAACAAGATTTCATCCTAAGTTTATCCATTGTTTCATGTCTTAAAATCTTAAATTGTTATAGAATTTTTTGGGGAACAAAATTCATATCAAGCAAATAAAAATGATAAATATCAAACAAGAAATACCAAAGATTTGAACCCCGCGAAATCGCATGGAAGGCTAAAGAAAAAGAATATTATATTTAAAAAAAAACAAGGTTGGGGAATGATCTTTTTGTTGGTCGATTTTTTAAAAAACTTTTAACTGTAAAAGACAACAGACTACAGAGTGATCTTTCTAATTATTTCCCCAGTTTATCTATAGAGAGTAATTTCGACATGATGTCATCGACTATTGTAATGTTTCGGAATCGTCGACGATACTTCTGGCCCAGAGGCTTAAAATAGGGTCGGTGTCACCTAGCGTGATAACTCATGGTGTCCTCCCCTCATGTTTTACCCCATGGAGTGCCACAGACCGCCCCGAGTCTGCTAGTACCAAATAACAGGGAACACGCAGAATTTCGCATTGTGTTGTCACCCATTATGGTTTCACCATCTGGTGCGGTCTGCGCCCACTGCGACCCCTAGTGACACTTCTGCTCTCGTTGGTACCATTCTGGAAAAAAAAAAAGCAACCTTAATTACATAAACCGATCATACCTGAGCACGCCATATCAAATGACGGGAATTTCTTCACTTGCAAACAAAGTTTGATTTATTTACACAATTGTATTTGGAATTAACTTTGACTTTGGGGCGCAGTGAGCCCAGCTTACGCTCCTCGGTAAGGTTGTTAATAACCTCGTGTTTGTCAAATACATACATCCGGGAGCACACACTTGGCTGGTAGTAGTTGGGCCATGTTTGGTCACGTGTTACAACAGTGTCTGTGTATATTTAAGCTTTGTATCTTGGCCTACAAAAAGAATCAGATGTATCACAATATTGACGGGCGGGATTGCGTAGTTACCACAATAAGGGGCCGTCAATAAAATACGTCACACTCCAGTGGGGGGGGGGGTTAGAAAGTGTGACAGTTCGTGACAGGGTGAAGGGGGTATCCGGTTATGTGTGACGTCAAGGTGTTTTATATTCAATTTTAATTATTTTTTTTTCAATAGTGTGACGAATATTAGGGAAGGGGGGGGGGNGTTAAAAATGGTCAAAAATAGCGTGACGTACCTTAAGGCAATTTTTTTTTTTAATGAAAAACATGAAAATTTTGATAAAACAAAATATAATTTATAGATTTTAGGTGGTAATTTCAATTTTGGGAGAAAAAGAAACTATTTAAATATATATAGATCTATATATATATTAAAATAATATTTAATCGTATGAGCAGTAAGTAAAATTTAAATTGATTGAATCTTTTTCCCTTTTAAATTTGGCTAAACTTCAAATGATATTGCTAATTTTCCACTAAGATCCAGAATACAAATAAGTAAGTTGCACAATCAGTTGAAAAGCTTAGTTTACATCTGAGCTAGTATTGGCTCGTGAGCTTCAATAAATACAACTTATACTTATAATCCACGACTTGAGTGAGAGACTTGTTGGGACCCTCAGCTGTTTGAAATATGGGGGCCTCTTTGAAGTTCAGATATTCTATATCAGTGCCTAATATAAAAAATAAATAATCCGGGAACCCAAAAGAAGGCGGGGGCCTTAAGCAATAGCTTGTTTAGCTAATATGTATGTAAATCCAACACTGGGCCCAATGCAACAATTTTATATTGCAGCATGGATAATTGAGTACCAAAGAACTACTCTATAGTATAAAACCAATCCATCAAACACATACTAGGCTAGAAAGTGCACCAAATTAACCATTTTATACACATGGTTATAGAATACGGCATTAGAACACATTATTAATTACAACCTATGCCAGAAAGTGCACCAAATTTACTATTTTAAACACAGGGTTATAGAATATGGCATTAGAACACATTATTAATTACACCCTATGCTAGAAAGGGCACCAAATTTACTATTTTAAACACAGGGTTAGAGTATAGAGTATGGTAATTTAACACATTTTGGAAACCAGTTTATAAAAAACACTCCGGCTTTGAGAGTACCGAAACAAAGCAACTTATTCCTCATAAACAGCAAAGACATAAGAATTATCCCAATAAAAAATATGAAAGTTCAAACATAAGACAAAGCGAGAAAATTAAATTGATTTTATTGATCTTACAGAAAATTTGGATACACATATATGGTTACAATTATTGAATCATGTTTAACCTTTGTGTTCAGTGAGTTCAGTCTTTAAAAAAAAATTATTAACAAAATAAAGGGGCGAAATTATTACTGTTTTGGTTAATAATTTAACATTTAGATACAGTTTTACACCAACAAAATTTTTTTGCCAAGACGAAATGTTGTTTTTTTAAAATTTTAATACAGATAATAATTATTATGATTAACATATAATATAAACTACTAGAAAAAAACAAAATCACAAAAATACAAGTTCATTTTTAAAAAAAAAGTACACTTCTCACAGTTTTAACACTGCAGCCCTGCTCAACACTAAAGTTGGAAGAGAATTTTTGATAAATCAATGACAAAAAATATAAATGTGGGGGAGGGGATAAAGCCTAGACAGGTGTATTCTGAATTTATTTTTTTTTAAATTCTTTGTAGTATAAGTACCATGTATTTATAATCAAATAAAATTTATCATGGATGCCTCTGGCAAGTGTGCGAATAAAGTCATAGACAGATAAAACCAAGAAATGTGCAACAAGTTCTTTGCATTTAAATTTTAACATACTTTTATGATCAGAGAAGATGGTTATTTTAATTCAGCTGCAGCCACAGCACTTCAAAGTAAATACAAATAAGGGTTGGTTTATTAAGGGTCAAACAATGTGGGTCTAGGTGCTGATGGATAATCTAGCTCTCATGTCAATTGTATTGTGTTGCATTTCTTATATTTATGGAATAAGCTTCATATTTCAGTTGACATAAATAAAATTCTGACAACTCTGAAAAGGAGAGGAGTGTGGCCTCAGAGAACTTAAATTATTTTCAAAATATTTCATCCAAAATTCGGACACAGCATTTTTATCACTAGTTAAATTTTAAAAGATTCTATGTATAGTAAGGTACGTAACATAAAATAAATATTTCATTCCATGACTTTGTAATTATTCATCATTTTTTTTTAAAAATTCAAATAATCGCATAAGACATTTATAAAGTCTTGAAAATCATGATAGTTTTGTGAAAGTTTTTTCTCTTCTTCTGCCCCAAAACTTTACTCTACAAATTACTCATAAAATACAATAAAAAATATGTCATTTTTGTTTCTCATTTTATTTTTTACTCCCAGGAATACGGGCCCCCTTGGCCAACACTTTGGACACCCTTGACTTAACTACTACTTATCAGTGACAATGACAAGATTAGCTGCTCTATTAACGATGGCCAATGTAGACATGTAATGTCTAAGAATAGAGTTGACCTCATTTCAAAATTATTTTACTAAATGAAGTCAGTTTAATATTATAAGGAGTAACCTTGTAATAGAAAAGTTGGGGAAAAATTCTGATACCACTTTAATTTTTTTTTTTTAAATCATTGATAGCAAAAAAAATTTTGCTTCTAAAATTTCAGAGTGAAAATGAATTTAGAGGTACACATTGAAACAAATGGAAACAAGAACACTGAGTACTGAACTATTCTTTATGTGTTGTCAATTGAATCTATACAACACCTTGAATTTGTAATGGCTTTGATAGTGCCTAGTAATAGTAATACTGATCTTCACTTTATTTTGTTATCTTCACTTTGAAAATCCTCAACGCTAAATGTTCACAACCGGCTGCTGTTGGCGGTCACCTAATTTTAAATATGTGAGGATTGTGGCGTTGTTGGTGAAGCTTATCAGATGAACAAACAACTGGCTTACTCAGCATTTTTAATACATTGGCATTATAGGACATATTTTCTCTTGATTTTCTATTTAATACAATTTTAAACATTATAATATTCCTGTACATGGAAATTAGTTTTTTTAATGTATAAAAAAAAATTGAAATTAAATTGATTACAACAAGAGAGCCATTAAGTCTGTCATAATAATAATCAACCTAATAATTCAACAATAGAAAAGTGTGGAAGTATGTTATTTAAGACAGTTATAACAAAAATTAATTTAAAAACAAGAATACACCTAATACACCTAAATTAAATTGGTTAAACTATTAAGTAAACATTTCCTGGAGAAAGCACAAATATTAGTTAAATCAAAAGGCCCAAAGCGAGAAGGACTCAATGCGTTTTAAGTGGCTGAAAGTTGATTTATGCTAGCATTGTCACGCCGCCCCCCCCCCCCCACAAAGCTACTGTGGGGAAAAAAATTGATCAAGGACGTATGTTACCTGATCAGTCATAATTTACAAGAGGCAGTGAGGTGCTGCGGTGTTCATCTGAAGTCCAGAATGGGGGAATGAATGAAAACAGATGCTCTCAATACGTAGCCAAAGTAGAGACCACTGACTTTAGTAAGTCTGTATAGCTTCAGATAAGCTGATCACCAACCAACAGTGTGCAAGTTAAGTGGATAGGAGCAACAGGTGCCGTTCAATTTTAAGTGTGTACGAAGTAGAGTTGTCTTTTAAAAAAAATAAATATATAAATGTATTGGACAGGGCATAATTTTAGACAAAATAATTTTTAAAATTCAAATAATTCAGTTATATTTAAATTTATAAACAGAAAAATGGTCAATTTGCCACTACCAAAATAGTTTTTTAAAACATATATTTACAAAGTAATATTTAATTAATGATGTATAATATTTTAGTCCATTAATAAATATATAACATACAATAAATTGAAAATAATAATAATTATCAAATAATCTTGTTAGGGTCTGGAATTGCATCTAAATCAAATAAGACAAAATAATATAAAATATTTTATTTTATAATTAACTTCCATTATATACATTTAAAAAAGGCTACTTAAGTCTTCTAATGAAATAGTTTTTGACAATAAAGAATTTAACTTATGGATAAAAAGGAAAAAAAATTAAATTATCTTTAAAAGTAGTACAATATTATATGCTTTTCATTGTCAAAAAACAAAAGGTACAAGAAAAAATATAAAAATATTTTTAATTAAATAATTATTTGCAATGTGGTGGTTGAACCAGATTTTTAACAAGTGGGAAATCACCACCATCAATATTTAAAAAAATAAATGTCAATATAAAACTTTTACATATTTTCCCCTTTGACAGAAGAAAGAAATCATGACTAAATATACAAGAAACACAAAGCTACTATCTTCTGAAAGAGGTTGGAATTATAAAAAGCCAAAATACTGTGCTTTTTTGTTTTAGTTGTTTACAAAATGTAATTAAAACACCTACTTCCATAATCTACCCCTGCCATGTACCACTGTAATTTCCTTCTGCGTTGGCCCCGCTGTGGTTGTGGTTGGACATCAGGCTGTCCCTGCCCAGTATGTACACAGGGGCTCCTGTGCTTCCTGGGCACGTACACGTGTTGTACGTGTACTTTGTCTGCTCATCAGTCACAAAGTACCTGTGCATCCACTGGCCGATGGAGACCTGCTTGGTGCAGCCGTGGGGGTGGGAGACTATTATGGCGATCTTATGCTTCTCCAGGGTCTTTGAGTATTTGTCGTTGACCTTCCAGTCCAGAGCCTCGTAGGTGTCCATCGTGTTCTGGAGCTTGTCTATGAGGCTGAGGTCGTGGGTTACACAGCTGAACACACACCGGTCGCCGGCCACGTCAGAGCGGACAATCTCAATGCCCTCCAGGTTGACCAGCGGGCTCTGGCTGCTGTCGAATCCAATCCTGCATGTGGTGTGACGGGCCTCTGAGTCGTCATAAACCACAAGCGCAGCTGTCACTACATGGCATTCCCCCCAAACTTTAATGGGGTTCGACTGCTGGCAGCTGTAGCACGGGCAGGTCTTGTTGTCACACTTGTTGTATTTTCGGATCTCCTCAACCCAGCCAGAGCCAGTACGCATTATGTGACTTTTGCGCTCGTTGTAGAATGGGTACGGGACATCCGAGTCGGGATAAAACTGCGGACGGTCAGGGCTGGTGTAGGTCACGTCTATCCTGACAGTCAGCTCGGCCAGGGCTTTAATGGTGTTACATATATCCTCATCTTGATAGCCTTCTGGCAGATGGGTTTCATTGAAGCTAGTGATTGGAATGAACTTCTTGTGATCTGGATTTTTCTTGCACTCTGGTCGGTACTTGCTCAGCTCTCCCCTTTCAACTGTTGGTTTAGAAGCTGGAATGCACATAAAATAATATGTTATTATATTGAATCAACCAGCAGGACAGGATCACAGGAATATTAACTCTTAACGTGTTAAATAATGCACGCCACATTGTTATTACCAAAACACGGTAAAGCACACCTCGATAGAACTCTCTTTAGAAACGAAATTACAGAAAATAAAAACTATTCAGTGTGTGAAAAAAGGTGAATTTTCTATACTTTATTATTAAAATACTAGTACTATACTACAGGTAAAAATAGTTTTAAACTCAATACGGTCTTTTAGATACATAAAATAACATTTCTTATCCTAAAAGATGAAGTCAGTATGACAATAATATATATAAATGGATTTTACACAATTTTTTAAATTTCATAACCAGTTGATCGCATTGGAAAATTCTTACGGGACTGAGTTGGAAGTTTTCCTGAAAACCTTATGGCACATTAACAGTTAAATAACATTTGAAGTCAGAGTACTTAAAATAATTTAGCTAATTGCTTTTCTTGAAACCATCTTTTTAGGAATAAGGAGAGTGAAAGTCAAACTTAAAGCTCATAGCATATAAATTTAACATTATACTTTATAAAAAAAAATGTATTCAAATTTTTTTTTTACCTCTCTTTGGCTTTCTATTTTTTTCAGCTCTTGTTGTATCAGCCATTCTGTTGATATTGAGCACAATCTGACTAGAATTATAAAAAAAAAATAAAAAAAAGAGTTATAAGAAAAGAAAATATTAAATGAAAGCTAAATTAATGGACTTTTATTTAACTATTTTAAAATAAACTAGAAATTATTTTATTAGCATTCAGACCAGGGCCACTGCATATATTGTCTAAAATAAAATTTGGAAAACTTTCCAGGAGAATATATTAAAAAAATTGGTTATGGTGTAGATTCATATTTCATATACACATTCAAATAATATATATATATATAATATAAACTTCTTAAGCTAAGCTGCAACTGATTAGCTTACAATATAAAACTTTTTTTTTAAATCTTGAAACAATTAGTATATTCATTAATGGATTATATTTAATCATTAATACAACTTTATTAAAAATTCATTCTAAATTTACTGTTTCCAAATATTACTATTTGTGCTTTTAGGGTCTAGATTTCACCAAATATAAGTCTCACCAATTCTATTAGATCACCTGTGATATTGTTTTGTGCTTTGATAAAAGTTAAAAAGGTCCTTAATTTAAAAAAAAACTATTTTAAAATAATGGCATTTACTCTACTCCCTGACTCTGATTACCAAAATCAATCGTTTCAATATTTATTTAATATTTAAATACAATCAGTATTTTAAAAAAGAACTACATAGATTAACATATGACACAACCAACAATGACTTAAAACCTCCTGTTTGTTAAAAATAAAAATATCACCAAAAAAAAAAAGAAAAAAAAAAGCCATCATTTAAATAACTCATGGTTAGCATATACTGTTAGTGATAGAAGTTAGGTTAGATTTCTTAACTACTAACAATCTGGCACATAGAGATGTTCTGAATAATGTCACTGAACAGATTGTTCAGAAAGAGGTTTGCCTGTACTTTTAGTATATAGTCACCCATCAAGTGATAGTGGTGTTATCATAAAATATAAGGTCACTACTCAGTGATTTATTTGATAATCAAAGACTTAGAGGTTAATGACAAAGAAATGCATAGTGCAATAGTAAAAATCTTCAGTAGCAATTATAATAGGATCAGATGATGTAATATGAATTTATGATAACCCCAGTAAATGTCACAATACTTATATTAGCTCTACACTTGCTTTTTGGGCACAGTGGTCTAGCGGGTTCTAGCTTCAGTGCTGGCAAAGCCCTCTGGGCATTGTGCTAGCCACACAATCCCTTACTGATTAGTGGTGGCTAAATGTAACTTGTGAACACTACTTCACTTGCCCCATAGGCCATTATGGTCTAAAAAGGGGGTTAATATTACACTTGCTAAAGCCTGGGTCAAACTCTCATGCAAAACAAAAAAAATCTCTTTACTTTTTAGAGACCTGTCCCACAGTCATTCAAATGCCATGCTATATTTTTTTTTTAAATTCTCTACCCTCTGAAATCCATTCAGCTTATTCAACTTATTCGACTATTCTTTATCTCTACCCATATGTTATTCAAGTTTTCAGTTTTCCCCTATGTCAGGACACTAAATAACAAACACTATGGCAGATTAGTGGGGAGGGGGCTGAACAAGGTAAAGCCAGGGGCCCCCAATGATTTAAAATCTTATCTTTTAATCTGATCACTATTCAGGCCCCATAGTCTTAATAATCAAAAAACCTGATTTGACGGACTCAATAAGAGAAAATATTAATGAATATTATTTATAAATTTACAATTTCCACCAAGCTCTCTTGGTCGTATAGAAGTGTGTAGGCTTGTGGTGTAAGTGATGTCGGGATATATTCCCAATGCTGGAATAATTTTTTTTATTTGTATTTTTAAACTCAATTTTAGTATACAGGCAAACTCTTCAAACAGTTATTGCTCCATGTTTTTTTCAGGAATAATATTTTTGGCTGGGAAGGCCATTCCCATAGTCATAGTACAGAAAAAGCATGTGCAAGGAACCAATGGACTATTTAGTAACAGTCTTATATTAGTTGCTTGCAATCACTTTATTTAAAGGGACACTGGCTGGATAGGGCCCACGTGTGATTGCAGCCAGGGGCCCTGTGCAGTCTTAATCCGCCCCTGAACTAACCCTGCCCAGTATAAGTGTATAGATTCCCCAAACTAACATAACACATTTCCCATAAGCACTTAGCGTTAACTATTTTCAGTACCCATTCTGCTACCTATAATCTATTATTCTGGTTTGTCTAGTCAAAGTCTGTAGTATACTAGTATTATTAAATTTTAAAAAGTCAATATAATATTATTCCGCCTAGGCCTGAATGTTATTTACTATGTAAAAATTATGCAATACTAGGCAATAGCTAAACATGAGTTTGAGTGTCAGATTAGTATAATATACCATTGACCAGTATATCCAGATTCAGATATTGATAGATTGTTTCATTTTTTGAAAGGAATAACAATAGCATAAGTGAGAAGTGAGGCTGTGGTTGTAAAAAGGAAAATGAATGTTTAGGCTCAGGCTTAGTTTTTGCCACAGTCATAGTGCCCAGGGTGATATTGAAAATAGTGATCAGTGACATCATTGTTGCCATGTTACATAATATTATTATAATAGTAATAATAGCCTAATTAAACATAGAACAGTAAAGATGTTTGTCAATAGAAATAGAATTGACTGATGGACACATCCATTGGGCATTGGGTGCTTTGTTTCACATCTACTTCTACTTGACTTTTAATGACAGTCACCAACTTGCCCACTTCACTCTGTCACCAAGTAAGTCAGTGCATGAAGTGACTTCGAGCTGGTGCTCTTCCTCTGTCAAGATCTGTTAAAACTAAGGTCCTTTGAGCCCCACCAGCCCCCCCCCCCCCCCCAAAAAAAAAAAAGAGCCTAATAATTACTACTTAGACTTCGATATTAGTATTACTACTACTAATTGTATTAGTATTCATATTAGATTTAGAGACTAATTCTAATTAGACTAATGTAGTTGTAGTACTCAGTAATGTATAATGTAGTAAGTAATGTATTAATGAGTAGGCGAGTAGGCGGTAGGCCTGCCTAAAACTAAAAGTAATATTATTATATTTAACTGTACTGTAATGTCTTAACTAGACTACTTTCCAATGTAAATGAAAATGGTACACTAGAACTTAGATTGTTAGTTAGAACACAGACTTAAGAAAAAATTAAAATGTATTACTGTGTTCACTGTTAGAGTAATAGTATTAATTACTCTAACTCTAAACTTTACTGTATTATACTTTGAGACTCAGTCTAATCTATACTAATACTACACATGACATTACTGACACTGATACTTTTACTGTCAATAACTATAACCCTGAATTATTTACTGAATGTTGAATATTTGTTCAGAGTCAGAGCAAGAATCAGGGTTTATAAATTACACTGAAATTACACTACTTCACTACTGACTACTGACCTACACATTCATTAATAAATATACTAAATACTCATTTAGTCTAAGAAACAGTGATTACCACCTTCTGTTTAAAGTTATTACGTAATATCAAATAAGTCCAAAAGTATTTATTTCAGCCTAGTCACTTCCTAAACTGGCGTTATCGTATGAACGTATTGTGTAAACTAAAAATAATCCTTTTTGCTTTACACCTAATATCTCTATGTACATGCACAAAACAATGCTTAAATCACGCGATACTTACAGTATCTTACTTAAAAACAATTAGAAATCTCGCGAGACATAGACTATTTCAATTTTAGATTTCGGGTTTTTATATATTTGTTCCAAGTTCCAAGCCATACTTAAATTTTGGAATTTCCATTTCTTCGTGTCCGTTATGACCTACGATTGTAGGTTTAGAATTAAACGTTTAATAAATAATTATTTTAAAAGTTCCTTGTTGGACAATTGTGCAGACAATTGGCCCATTTAAAAAAAAATATGAAAAAAAAAGAGGAACATAGTTTACATAGTTCATTAGTTTTGATGGTGAATATTCACACCTAAATTTCGTGAATTGAGTGTCTTGTCTTTTATTACGTCTTACACTTACTCTTACGTCCTGTCAGGCTAACCCTTACTTTCCCATTTACTGAATTTAGTAACTATAATGATATTAATGTTATTACCTATTTACTTAATGAAAGTTCGCAATATCAACATTCCAAATTAAAGCTCTAATAAATATGCAAGACGAAAGATAAATGTCATGGATGAGTTTAGGATGCAAAATCTTCTGAATAGAAGAAGCTTCTGTAAATACTGTAATGTATGCTATAACTATAAAGATAACAAAGCGGAGAAATTAAACTGAGTTTAGACATTGACATTATGATTATTTTAAAATTTAATCAAAGACTAAGACTTAATACGTAATCGTAATGATTGCATGGTCGAAGGGCAAAGAAATGCATCTAAAAATTTAAAAACTAGGGCTGCTACTGATTGAAAAAAAAGAATTTTGATTAATCGAAAACATTTAATCGATTTATTGATTAATTGTGATTAATTATATTTATATAGAGCATATATAGATTTCATTAAGTTGTAATTCATTATTTCGCGAAATCGGTTGAGTCAAAGTAATTCCAATTCCAAGGCTCAAAAATGTTGTAATGTAACACAGTAAATTCGTTCAGCTATGCTAGGCCTAGAAATAAGGTTAAAAAAAAAACTTTCTGTTTACGTTTGCACATCAAAATACATAGTAATAATGCTTGTAGGAGGGAAAAGTATGTAGTTAACAAAAAAATATAAACAATTAATAAATTTGGGTAAAAAATAGAAATATTTTTAATCGACTAAAATTAATTAATTAATTAATCGTTAGTTTCCGCAGCCAGTGTTAAAATATAAATATGTAACTAAAAGCTTAACATCCGGATCGCGTGATAGACATTCATATTTAAATTTCAAATCTATTTAAAGTAATTTAAACACAATTTTCCTGTCTAAACGATTATTCTAAAACATTTCTTTAAGGCGTCTCAAGACTCAAGTCTAGCAACACTGATGGAATAAATTTGAAGACCTAGCATTAACACTAAAATAAAATTTAACAATTTTTATGTGTAAAATGATAAAAGTTAAAAGTATCGTATATTATCAGTGATCAGCACTGAGATTCTTCGTTCGGCATCTAGGCATTTTCACGAAATCTTATATTATTTATGAGGACTTATTTGAGGTTGGAAAGTAATGTAAAATAATGAAAGATGGATTGTTGACATTACCTTCTAAAGACAAGACATTTTATGTTTAATTTTTAGAATAAAGTTTGCATTATGTTTTCTCCATGAACACGGGACTAATCATCAAAGCCATCGCTGGCGTGCACTACACCTGCACTGACATATGTAGGCTATACACGTTACATTACAAGATCTGGGGGATGGGGTTGGTTTCTACCACTCACATTGGATGGTGGGAAAGCCACTGCTGAGAAAAATGTAATTAATTATTCAGAATAAATAAATCAATTTATTTTGATTAATTATATTCTTATAACGCATATAAAGAGCCATTAAGTTGCAATTCCTTATTTCTAGGGCTGGGTAAATTAATGATTAATTTCTTGATTAATCGTTAAAAAATTAAAGATTAAATTATTTTTAAAGATTCATCGACCCATCACTTACAAATTATTGGAAGTCAAAAAGTAAAATAATTATAATAAAAAGGTGTGGCCAATAAATAATACATTTCCGGACGATTACACGAACATTTTAGTTTTAAACTATTTACTAACTGGAATGTTCAAAATGTTGATTAAGTTTGCCTACCATGGTTCTAACACTTCGCCAACTTTATCAAACCAAATGTAAAGCGTATTAAGCCAATGGCAGTAATGCCAGTAATAACTAATAACAGTAATGGAGTCTGACTCGGAGGTAAAAAATAATGATAGACCGATAGATATACTCTGATGAATTACTGCGTTACAAAATGGACATGAAAGTTCCTGAACCCATTAAACCTCTACATTGGTTGAAATTTAATGAACACCGATAACGTCAATCCTTGCCAAGACCTGTACATACCAGTTACCTCTGTTCCAAGTGAATGATTGTTTAGCTCGGCGGATTATTTTGTCAATTAGACCCGCTCATCACTTGAACCTAAAAATGTCAAATTGTCTTTTTACGTAGTTGGTTAAAAGATAATATAAAAAGGAGACATTCCGGTGTTAATTAGATTCTCAGCAAGAACATTTAATAAATCTTACTTATGAAATCATAAATTGTAATTTTGGCTTTAATCGATTATAATGATTAATTAGTCGTTACTTTTTCAAAAGATAACGATTAAATTTTAAGTAATCGTTAACAGCAGTGGCGTCGCTAGGGGGGTGCGGGCCGCCCCGGGTGACACCATCAGGGGGGTGACACCAGACCATAAAATTCTATATATTCCCGTTATTTGGCTCTGGAAAACACGGAGCAGTTCTATGGATTAAATCATGAGGGGGTGACACCATGAGCTACCACCCCGGGTGACACCATGAGCTACCGCCCCGGGTGACACCAACCCTAGTGACGCCTCTGGTTAACAGCCATAATTATTTCATGAAATTGGTTAAGTCGCATTTATTCTATGGCTCCCAAATTTTGTGTCACACAGCTAATTCGTTCTGCTATGTAATAAATAAAGAAAAACCTTTTAGTATATGTAAGCACGTTAAATAAATAATAATAGTACGAGGGAAGAGTATATGAGTGACACAAAATGACATATATACATTATTTATAAATTGGAAACAAAAATATTAGAAATATTTTCTTAAATTTTAATAAAATTTTATTCGATCAAATTATTGGTAATCGAAAACATTTTTAACGATTAATTGATTTATGAAGCGCTAATTCCACAGCCCTAATATAATTTCATAGATGTGATTGTGAAATTCGGGACACAGATGAGGCTTATATGTTTTATGATTTTAGCTCTACAGGGGAACTGTACCTGGTATTACTGATTTAATATACTTCTGGATATTTGATATTCGTAATATGTCGATTGAACAGCTACACATGGCTACAAATGTTGTAGAGAGCAGGCCTGGTCCTATCTAGAACAAACCATAGTACCCATTGAAGTTACTTGCACCCTACCATAATAATGGTCGGTGTGCATAATTATTTTCTATAATTATAATCTATAATGAATCAAAGCGGGTTTTTGGTCATTTGAAAAAAAAAAAAAAGAAGCAGCAGCTGAAATTAAACAAGCGGGTTGCAATTAAATTATTAAATATAAGGAATTTTATTGATTCAATTATTATACTTGTTTTTTTAACTGCTTTCCAAAATGTCCGTATTTTACAATAATTTTCAATAATTCGCTACGCCGTGTTGTTACAGTATTTTAGGTATTTGGATGGAAATTAATTGAAAATAACCAACCAATCACCTATAAACCGTAATTTTGCGAACGGATGTTTGGAAGGATTAGGATTGTTATCATTTTGGTTGCTGAAATTCTGTGAAAATTGTTCACGAAATGACCAATTAATGAACTGAACATGTCTTTGACATGTAGTTTTTATACATGTTAAGTGATGTAACATGTATAAAAACTACAAAAATGCCTTTTTTTAACGGAGTGTCTACTGCTACGACAAAGTAACGGCAGACAACCCGCGCGGATGTGGCTGGTGCTACGACATGTCGTAACGCCAGCAACATCCGACCGGGTTGTCTGCCGTTACGACAAGTTACGACATGTCGTAAACAGTTTTCTGTATTTTCAAATATGCTATTACTAATACTTAAATACTAAACCATAATTCTCATAATGATATATCATGATCACTAGATACGCTTATTAATGAATTTTAAAGGTTTAAAAGAAGATCTAGATTGAGCCATTAAATGAAAAACAGTTATAAATTTAAAAAATTACACTTTCTCATCAGCTTCGCTAGATCAAGTGATAGCCCGGTTGCTCTGCAATGATATGACATTAGTGATAGCGGGATCGAATCCCGCCGCCGTCATGTTTTTTTTTTTTTTTTT
>MUZC01001035.1:37183-61912 GCA_002072015.1 Radix auricularia
CTGTGGAGTCTACATTTGGATATTGTTGTGTTTGTTACTTAAGAGTAAAATCAGTGGCATACATTTTAAGGACATATCTTTCTAGAACTACATAAGGAGCGCCCTCTTTGCCTTTGCAACATGTATTGATTTCATTTGATTTTTATTATGCACTTTTCAGGGTGTACGAGTTGTTATTGCAGAGAGCTATGAACGTATACATCGTAGCAACCTGGTTGGTATGGGTATTGTTCCATTACAATACTTGGAAGGACAGAATGCACAGACTCTGGGCATCACAGGGAGAGAAACATTTACAATCAATTTGTCTTCTGATCTTTTACCTGGACAATTGGTAACTGTGGAGGTGAGAGGATAACATGGACAGGTTTTTATTATCATTGATAAGATGGACGGGTCATTTTTATGGATATGGAAACAGGACCGGCTTTAAGGAATTGGAGGCCCAAGGCGAAGTGAATTTGATGGCCATAAATGTAATAGAAAAATAAAAAATAATAGAAAAAAACAAATTACACAATGTATTTTTTTAACTACCTGTATTTACATGTAAATCAACAAATAAATGAAATGTATATATCCAGAGTCTAGCATATGCCTTAAAACATAAAACTTCCACAAAAATAAACTTTTACTGTTTTGATGGCAGCAAATTCCGCAATAAATAATAAATAGTCAATAATCCGGAGACTGGACGATATCTCGTTCGATAGATATCACTATCAGACAGTTTGGGCGCTTTTGCATCCTAGTCACTCTCAAATAATTTTTATAAAAAAATAATTTCAACTGGGACAATACTATACAAAGGGTGATAGCCACATTTGTAACAGCTGTATTCAAACCATGATCAGAAATAAAACGTAAAGCATTAAAGAGAAGACGAAGAGGTATCTGGAACAATGTTAAAAAATATTTGCAATTCACTGCATTAATCCTTCGGATCCATACCTGTACAAGATGCCTCAGTGAGCGCAATATTCAAATCCATGCAATATTTTATCAAATTATCTTTTTGGTTGAATACTCCAAATTGTTTTTGGTGTAGTGCAGAAATAAAAAAAGACCAAAGTGACTTTCATTTGCTAAAAACGGGCAGTCAATGATATAACTTCTTGATCTAACAACACATTAAACATTACACTTGATATTTTTCTTTAAAATCTTTAAAATCCTTCAATGATTCATCTATGTTTTTATAGTCTGTTTGTTCACTTTCCATCGTTTCAAGCTTGTGGTATCTGGTTCCATCTCTAATTGTTGAGTCAATCTCTGGCCAAAATTTCAGAGAATACAAATCCATTTTCTTTGTATTTTTTTCGTGAACTCAGTTTCAATTTTTATACATTTCAGAGCAATGTCAAACAGCATGTCTTTCTATTGCATTAATTTGTAGATCATGTACGAGATGACTAAGTTATCAGAAGCCAGAAATATAATATTTTTACTTGTTTTGCCAATCCAGTTGTTTGGTCCTTGCTTTTTGGATATTGGCATTTTCAGACACTTCCATGAAAGCATTGTAAATTGCTGTTGTTTGATAACAAACAGCTTTAAAAGTATCGATCCTGCATTCCCAGCGTGTATAGGAAATAGACTTTACTGTCAGTTTTAAAAAAATGTTTTCAATATCTACCATCGCTGTGAAGCACCAAACAAAACACTTTTATTTGATGCAAAATTCCAAAGAATTTCGTTGCAACCAGGGAAGATTTCGCCATGTCTCCAACATAGAGTTCATATAGATGTTTTTTGACAACCATGATTGCAGCCTTTCATATTCGCTCCATTATTATGACCTTTGCCTCTGCAGTTCTGGAAACATAAATTCAGATCTTCAAGCTTTTGTAAGCATGCTTCCGCGAGACCTAATCAGTGCTGTCGTCTGGCGTACTCATAATTTTGCATATTTGCACAATCATAGTCATTTGTTCTTGTTGACCAGCATCAGGTGTGCAATCCAAATAAATGGAATAATATTTCGATCATTATTTTTTTTCACGGTGGCTTAACCGATCAGATTAATTACTTCATTTTGCCCAAGTAATGATCCATTAATTTCTTAGTTTTTTATGCGTCGTTAATGATCTTCTATATTATTCAGTATTGAAAAGATGATAAATATCAAAATAACACAATAAAAATGGCCATGCCAGACTACTAAATTAATATTTTATAATATTTTTGTTTAGCTGTTGTCATTGCTAAACTCTGAAAACAAAAAAATGGTAGTCTATACTTTGAGAAATCGGTAAAGTTTCAGCTCAATTTCGTTAAATAATTTTTTTGACACAGAATTTCTACATAAAAACCCAGGTTTGTATTGATATTCAACAGTTGTATATTTAGCGTAAATTTAAGTTACACATTAAATTTTCAATCTTGTGTCTGGACATATGAATTTACATCTTAATATATTACATTTTAATCCTGCACTATTTAAAAAAATACTCAACCGGTAAAGGAATGACCCTGCTTGGGTGGTTCTTGTTGTTTTGACCTTCGTCGTGTTTGGCTCTTAAAATATAGCTTTTTTCCCTAAGAGTCCTGTGTGAGGTCCCCACTAATCGGAGGCCCTAGGCGGCTGCCTAGTTTGCCTATGCCTAAAGCCGGCCCTGATGAAAAAGATTGGATGATAACACAGTCAGGTTATTATGAAGATGTGTAGATGATAACATATTATGAAGTGGGCATGGTTATCGAGCTGCATGTACGCTCAGCTGATCATGGGTTCCAATCCATGTGAAGGCAAGGATTTGTTCCTGAGGCCTAGGACGTCTGAGTCCACCCAGCTCCGAACGGGTACCTAACACTAGTTGGGAAATAAAGGCAGCTGGGTAATGTGTGGAACGCTCACAGGCCACGGCCTAGGACGTCTGAGTCCACCCAGCTCCGAATGGGTACCTAACACTAGTTGGGAAATAAAGGCAGCTGGGTAATATGTGGAACGCTCACAGCCGTGGCCTAGGATGTCTGAGTCCACCCAGCTCCGAATGGGTACCTAACACTAGTTGGGAAATAAAGGCAGCTGGGTAATGTGTGGAATGCTCACAGGCCACGGCCTGTGAAGCTGCATCACTTGCCAACAGACCGGCATGGTCTGTGGACCAGACCGGCATGGTCTGTGGACGCAATAATCTTCTGTATAGAAGGAGTGTCTGTATAGATTAGACAAGATTTGACATTAGCAACCCATCTGTCATGTTAGGGGCAGGTATGTTCCATCACTAGCAACCCATCTGTCATGTTAGGGGCAGGTATGTTCCATCACTAGCAACCCATCTGTTATATTAGGGGCAGGTACGTACCAACACTAGCAACCCGTCTGTCATGTTAGGGGCAGGTATGTACCAACACTAGCAACCAATCTGTCATGTTAGGGGCAGGTATGTACCATCACTAGCAACCCATCTGTCATGTTAGGGGCAGGTATGTACCATCACTAGCAACCCATCTGTCATGTTAGGGGCAGGTACGTAACAACACTAGCAACTCATCTGTTATGTTAGGGGCAGGTATGTTCCATCGCTAGCAACCCAATCACTAGCAACCCATCTGTTATGTTAGGGGCAGGTATGTATCATCACTAGCAACCCATCTGTCATGTTAGGGGCAGGTATGTTCCATCACTAGCAACCCATCTGTCATGTTAGGGGCAGGTACGTAACAACACTAGCAACCCATCTGTTATGTTAGGGGCAGGTATGTTCCATCACTAGCAACCCATCTGTCATGTTAGGGGCAGGTACGTACCAACACTAGCAACCCATCTGTTATGTTAGGGGCAGGTACGTACCAACACTAGCAACCCATCTGTTATGTTAGGGGCAGGTATGTTCCATCACTAGCAACCCATCTGTCATTTTAGGTGCAGGTATGTACCATCACTAGCAACCCATCTGTTATGTTAGGGGCAGGTATGTACCATCACTAGCAACCCATCTGTCATGTTAGGGGCAGGTATGTACCATCACTAGCAACCCATCTGTCATGTTAGGGGCAGGTATGTACCATCACTAGCAACGCATCTGTTATGTTAGGGGCAGGTATGTTCCATCACTAGCAACCCATCTGTCATGTTAGGGGCAGGTACGTACGAACACTAGCAACCCATCTGTCATGTTAGGGGCAGGTATGTTCCATCACTAGCAACCCATCTGTTATGTTAGGGGCAGGTACGTATCAACACTAGCAACTCATCTGTTATGTTAGGGGCAGGTATGTTCCATCACTAGCAACCCAATCACTAGCAACCCATCTGTTATGTTAGAGGCAGGTATGTACCATCACTAGCAACCCATCTGTCATGTTAGGGGCAGGTATGTACCATCACTAGCAACCCATCTGTTATGTTAGGAGCAGGTACGTACCAACACTAGCAACCCATCTGTCATGTTAGGGGCAGGTACGTACCAACTCTAGCAACTCATCTGTTATGTTAGGGGCAGGTATGTCCAGATATCTGATTTATCAAGTTGTACCAACACTAGCAACCCATCTGTTATGTTAGGGGCAGGTACGTACCAACACTAGCAACCTATCTGTTATGTTAGGGGCAGGTACGTACCAACACTAGCAACCCATCTGTTATGTTAGGGGCAGGTACGTACCAACACTAGCAACCTATCTGTTATGTTAGGCGCAGGTATGTCCAGATATCAGGTATAAAAAGTTGTACCAACATTAGCAACCTATCTGTTATGTTAGGGGCAGGTATGTCCAGATATCTGGTATAACAAGTTATCCCAAGGCTAATTGTAAACCAATGACTTTGTTGATGGCATGTCAATGTTCCTCAACCATAAACGTATGTTATATTAAGTTAGTTATCTTTTATAAACAAAACATGTTGATGCCAATGTTCTAGTCTTCAGTTTTTACCAGTGCTATTTGCTTCATTAGACTTTAGGCTTCATTAAATAGAATGATAATTAACTTTACAAACATTTTCATTAATGTTCTATGGTAATTGATTAGAGTAAAGTTTATATTACATAGAAGTGCTATTAATTTTGCTTAAGTCACCATAATATACTAGAGTCATTTATGTGCCTCAAGCATCAAAAATATTGTGTTGTCTTTTATCTGATGGAAGGACTCTTAGCCAAGAAGGCGGTGGAAGCAGGATTGTCTGTCCCTGCTTACATCAAGACCTCCTTGTCACCAGGCAGTGGAGTTGTCACTTACTACCTGAGGGAGAGTGGAGTTACTTCATACTTGGAGAAATTAGGGTAATATATCTGCCATGTTGTGTAATACATATAGTTATAAACTTCACATCACTTTTATTTGTTGTAATAACAATGTTAATATTGGTCATGTCTCTTGTGTTTGTCCAAGCATTTGATAATGCTGGTGATAACATAGTTTTATCAATATAACTGAATAAATCATACTAAGACACCTGCTTTGCTTCTCTAAGGTTCAACATTGTTGGCTATGGTTGTATGACCTGTATAGGTAATAGTGGACCATTACCTGATGAAGTAGCTGAGGCTATTGAGAAGGTAAGTACATAACCACAGGTGTGTTTACTTGATGAAATTGGAGGAAAATACAAGAAAATAATATTAAAATATTAAGAAAATAATATTACCAGTTAATTTAATAAATGAACAGGTCCTTAAGAAATATAAAACATAAATATTAAATAGTCAATTTAAAAGGATGGCAACCTAATTGTAATGTTGGGACAGGGGTGGGGGACTCATGAACATTTACTTTGTGATTCATTAGTTGCTAAACATATTAACTTGTGTAAAAAGTAGCATTAAGCTCCAAATATGGAGCCTTAGTACATTCTCTTGATATCAGTAAACTTTAACTCTTAAATTCGCAAAGCGTTGTAATGCGTCTCCGCCCACTATTCATAAGGCATCCTAAAGCCTCCCTTAAATACCACTCTCGTTAGAAATGAGATCTCCGAAAGTAAAAACTCTTGAATGCTTGAAAAATGATGTATTAGACTTCTGGCTTTGGCGGCCGTTGCCCACCCTAGAGTTATAGCTCAATTCGCATAGTTTTTTGGTAGTTTGAACGGGTGTTTTTTTTTCAAAGATACGTTTTTGCTATACTTTATTACTAAAATAATAGTACGGTCTTTTGGATGTTAAATAACAGTTATATATTAATAGTACATATTATTAGGCCCAGCGATGATGTGCTGTTTTCTGTGCAGTTTTCTTATAATAGCGCCATTTGTGACTCATACCGCTTAATTTTCCAAAGAAACCGATTCCTTTTTTTGAGCGATTTTTAATTTTTGAACGGGTTTGCATTAAATATAACTTCCACCATGTAATTAAACAGGTTGTTGCGTGAATCCGCCAATTAAGATTCAAAATTAAGAGTAGTTTTGTTTCATCTTGGTTTCCCCCTTCAAAAGAAAAAGGGCTGTTGTCGGAAATGGCTCTATTTTTCAAATTGATGCCCCAAAATGCCGCCCTTTAGATGAGTGCCGCCCGGGGCGGACCGCCCCCTCCGCCCCCCCTAGCTACGCCACTGCATGTATCCATTCCAAAATTCCAATACTTTAGTCCTTTAATAAGTTTTATTGGAAAACAGCTTTTTGGAAGAGACTCCAAGCCTGATAAAAACGCTTGTGACTTATGAAAAGGCATTTTAGTATTTTAGCTGATATTCAGGTTGGCTACTTCTTGCATCATTCAAGTCCTTTATAAAATGCATGTGAGGCCACTTCCCTTAGTGTGGAGTTCACATAAATAAGGTGGATATTCACATTAAATCACACATTTTATCTTATCTTATTTCTTATATATTACAGATGCTCCTTCTGAACAGAAGATTATTGTGTCCTATGTAAATCCATGGTTTGTGTTTAGTCCTGTATTCTTATTAGAGTTTTAAATGATGATAAAGTGTTGGCTTTTCTGGTTTCTTCAGGCAAACCATTCCACGCCCGAATACCGGACAGAAAGAAAGAAAACTTGTATGTGTTTGTTCTTGCATATGGGATAAGAAAGGTGTTTGTATCCTTATGTCTATCTGAGGGTTGTATTAATTTATCTTTGTGCTGTATTTCTAAATTGATGTTAATTGCTTTATGTATAATTACTAATTTACTCTTGGTTCTTCTATCCGCTAGTTTGACCATGTTTATAGGACACTGACACTTGCTTAGTGGATGCACAGAACGTTATGTTGAACACATATATCAGTCACTACTGGATATAAGTAAAAGTAAAGTATATTCCTGTGCATGTGGTTTGCAAAAAATTGATGTAAAAAAAAACATGTTATTAAAACAATTAAAAGCACGCCAACCACTGTGTAGTCAAGCGCTTGGAACAAGCTCTGCAAACAATTAATAGGGCTTAACTGTAACTTTCATCATCTTGATGTTAGAGACATTCTTCAAAAACTGGAAGCCGAATGGAAGATGAAATGCTCAAGTTTAAAACACAATGGCTGCATTATTGGTCCTCATTGGTGCTTATTTGATTCACACTGCATTTCAAAAATGAGGTAAGGAACTTAAAGTTAAAAAAACAATACATGGTACTGTATAAAGTATTTATATCATTTAATTTTTGTGCTTACTTACATAATTGCTTGCTTTTTTTGTATCCAGGCATGAACAAGGATCTGGTGACCCTGGTGGCTTTATGGGCTATTTAAAGAATGAAAGATTCAAACCAGGTGTTATTCTTTGATATGTTTGAAATACACCTCATTAGGGCCCTATAACTAAAAAAGGTATACATCTCTTTTGTGTTTTCAATACATAAAAAACTGTTATTCAAATAAATTATTTTAAAAAATCTTTAAGAAAATTCTACAAATTATTTAAAAACCAAAGAGAAAAAAAATATTAATGAGCTTTGCTGCAAGTTCTAAGCCCACCTAATTTACTTGAATAGTATGGAACTCACCCAAAGATATTATATGGTTCTTACGACTGGGAATCTAAAATCTCGTAAAAGACATGGCACATGCCAATCATTAGTTTATATGACAAATTCTTCTATCTATAACTATAACACAAGCTTAAATAATATAGATAACTGTCCTAGCCAGTAAAAGTCTATCATGAAGCCTCTAAATCCATACAAGACAAAAAACTTTTTAAACCTGTACAAAGTACTGGTAAAGTGAAAAGGTAGTGCTGCCTTAATTTCATATATTTGTCTTATATCTTATCTATATAGATACTTCTCCTTATACTGAAGATTATTGTGTCCACAGACCATGCCGGTCTGTTGGCAAGAGATGCAGCGTTTACAGACCACACATTACCCAGCCGCTTTTAGGTGCCCATTCGGAGCTGGGTAGACTCAGGAATGCCCTAAGCCCTAGAACAAATCATTGCCTTCAGGTGGATTCAAACCAAATACCATTGCTACGCCAGCTGAGTTCGCATGCCTCTTGACCACTGTGCACCTATTTAAAGGTAAATGAAAATTGTAAAAAGTAAAAACGAGTTCATAGAGGTCTTACAGCTTGTGTTCATTAACTTTTGGTAAATAAAGTGGCCGGGTAGCGAAGTCAATTGTGCGCTCACATCACAAGCTGAGGGTCTTGAGGTTCAGCCCACATAAAAGTCACAATAAAAATGTTGATGAGTGACTATTGCTAAAAAGTCCTCAGCTGATCTGGAGAGAGGTCTACCAAGCCCAGAGAAAGTTCTAATGGAAATATTAGAACCCCCTACGATCAGAAAGTTATGGGGCACACAAAAAAAATATTAAGCAGTGACAGCAATATTTGCTGGTGCTGCATAAGGTGAGGAAGAGAAATGTGTCAGGATTTTGATTCCTCAGTTTATCTGCATAATTAAATTTAAAATCCCTCCTTAAAAAATCTTTGTGAAGAACCTTTCTTAAAATTTTAAAATAATAGATGACTATTCCTCCCTTAAAAATCTGTTTGAAAAAAATAGTCATTTAAAATTGTGTACAATTTATAAATATTCCTTTCCTTAGCAAATTTAACCAATTATCTCCCCTAGATGTCAACCTTTCAAACTTTCATGGCAGACCCACCAAATTATTTGTCAATGATGCATTCAGCATCACCCACAAAGAAGGAATTAAAATGAAAGATAATGGGTTGCATAAATTGATATCTGGTAAGTAAATGAAAGAATACATGAGCAACATTTTATACCCAAATAAATTGTGTTGGCTCTTGTTACTTGTTAGCATTTCTATTTTGATTAAATTTTCTTTTATTCGATTGAATAAACACTATTTGTCCTAACCATTGAAAATCTGATTTTTAAAATCAAATCAGTTTTTTCGTATTCTTTCATTCCATATTTTGCTGTTATTTTAGCATACGGTGGTTTTTTATTTTAAAAAAATTACTTTATTATTTGTTTACTTTTATAAATTTAACTTAAAAAAAAAAAAATTACATTTTTGGAAACTTTTATATTTCCAGCAGTGGCTATTTTCATTCCTACTCAACTGCTTTCCTTGCAGAGTTCACACAAGGCAAGTTTTTATAATTCTCTCACTGTATAATGTAGAAAATGTAGAGAAAATGATCAATCCTTTTCTAACCACTTTTTTAATTGCTGTGAATGCAATTGCTGCCATTGTTTAAAAATTGAGAAAAAATTTGAGTGGAATTATTTATTTCACCTTTTTATTTTTCCTTGCAGATAAGTTACTTAACAAAATACTTTTCTTATTGAACTTATTATGTTTAATTGAGCATTTAATTTCATTGAAAAGGGGATTAAAAATGTTAATGTTTTCTGTGTTTTAAAAATTGTCTAAAATTTAAAAGAAGCAGTGTGCTGGTGCTGTCAAGTTTTAATTAAGTAAATAAAGAACAGAAACAGCTTAAATCTGTTAAATTGCACCAAAAAAGCCCTTTAAAAAAACACTAAAAGAGCCCATTTAAAAAACATGGATGTCTTTCTTCTAGTTTTTTCTGACTCTTCCTTTTTTACATACTTAGATATCTAATCCCTAGCTAGGTTCATTTGAAGTTCATAAATAATAAAATTTTATTAGTAAAAAATGAAATCTAGAGAAGTGAAAATTCGTTTTGTGATTCTGAATTTAATCTTGAATTCTTGTGAAATTAAAATGCAGCCCAATTTATAAATAGTGCTTCTGAAAATTTTTAGAGATATGTTTTTCATTTTTTGTAAAGCTTTTTATGTCCCAGTTATTTTTCTAACATTAGTATCTCTTTACGTAATGTCTGCTGTAATTAAATAAGTATTTTCTTTTATTTATTAGCATTCCGTTTCAATCATAACCGGAATAAAAATTCCAGTAATAATATTTATTTTCTTTAGATGAAGATATGTTCATTATTTAAATATTTATACTTTTATTTTTATTTTGTTCCGTTGCAGACCTGGTTTTATGACACTGACATACTTTCACAACACCAGGAGAGAACACATGCCAGAAATGTTCACAAGACTTGCCACAATAGCACATGCTGCTGAAAAGTTGGCTTACCAGTAAGTGTCGTAATCTTAACTGTCAGAACACTGGTAGTTCCAAGCTTGTGTGACAATTGTCCAGGAATAAAACAAACTGCTGCATTTACACACAATTGAAAACCAACAAAACTCCAAGTTGCTATAATAATGACCTCGCAAAGTCATGCAAAAAAGAATTTACAAACTCTCACACCATCATTTTGTCTTCCATCATCAGCCAAACCCATATCTGCCCAGATAAAGCACTAGCACCACTGCCTTACATTCTGATGCACACTTATTCCCCATGTGTACTGCTTAATCACCAGCTACACCGCCTGTTTCAACAACTTCCAGGCCTCAAGAATCTGCGTCAAATTCAAAGTTGAATTCTTTTGATGTCACACATGACAATACCATAAGACTCAGTTAGGTACACAAGTAGATGCTATTCAGACACTTGTTGTCAAGTTTTTGTGCCCTGAGTGCCTGAAGGGACATTTAAAAATTCATTGTGATGGAAAAAAAAACGTTTTGGACTTGCTTAATTTCTAGAAGTTATGTGCACAGTTTGTGACTTCATTATAGCCTCCACATACTCTTCCGTCTGTGCTTTGGCAAAACTTTTGATGTCAATATAAGAGCTGTGGCAGCATCTATAGTTGCTGGTATGGGGACATTTTTGAAAGTTTTCAATATTCCTAATATTCACCAGAAGACATTCGACCACCATGCTATATCGTATTCCTTACATCCATCACTACCAGCCTACCAGGAGAAGATGTTGGAGATTTCAGTGTATAAAGTGAAGGCAGCTCATCCGGAACAAAACCATCAAGAGGTGGAAGACATTAATGTATCCTACGATGGGAGTTTGCGACAGCTCAAAATCTGGCATTGGATGTTACTTTGAGAAAAGGACTGGACTTGTTGTGGACTTTCCATGCTTATTTAAGTTTTGCCAGAAATGCCAGACCACTGGAAAGAAATTGCTGGCTGAAAGTCAGGAAAAGTATAATGTCTGGTTGCTGAGCCACACCTTAATTTGTGACGCAAACAACACGAAGTCTAGCGGCAGCATGGAGCAACAAGCTGCTGTTGCAATGTGGGAAGTGGTCAGTCGCTAAACATGGGATTGAGGCTATCGCACTGTAGTTTCAGATAGACATACTAACACTATCATGTCGATGCACTATTCCAATCTGTATCCTGAATCGATATGTGGAGAAGCACGAGTGCGTAATCCATGTTTCTAAATGCCTCGGAACTGCCACGAGTAACCGGGTTGATACAAAAAAGAAGTAAAACATAACGCTAGGTGGTAAGTGTGTTTGGTACCTTGCCCAAGACAAATTCAAGCGGCTACAGAAATATTTCCCCAAGGCCGCTCTATCAAAGTAATCAAACAAAACTGATGGAGTTGGAGACATGAAGCGGGTGATTTGGGAAGGATTCTGACATTGTACTTCAACTTATGAAGTATCCCACCATGATTACTGCCCGAATGGTGAGATGCTGTGTTTTTTTACAAGAAGACAGTGGCTAAAGGCTTAGTTGTTCCTCAACGTCTTTCACACCTCAATCCAACTGTAGCTGGTTATGTGAAAGATGTTTATGAAAGAATGACTAATGAAAACTTATTGCGTCGCTGCCTTCAAGGAAAAACTCAGAAATGTCAATGAGTGTATCCACTCACTCTTATGGTACCGACGCCCCAAGCACATATTTATAAAGCGGTCAAGGCTTGAAATGTCTGTAGCCGTTGGTGTGTTGGGGAATTAAAGATGGGTCCAAGGTGTCCAAGGACTTTTTATCATCAATGGGTTTGGGGATCGGTTCATGTGACACAGGAATTGGGTAAAAAGGGGGATAATGTAAGGGTTAGGAAAGCTGATTCAGCATTAAAATTAAAAGTAAGGAGGAGGAGGGAACTAATTAGGGGGGGGGGCGAAAGGGGGAGGCACATAGGCTTTTATTAGTAGAAGTGGGTTCACAGTTTTTAGATTTTGATAAAATTTTACAGTTTGATATTATTTATTGCATCATTTTTAATTTAATTTCTTAATTTAGATGAATATTTTTCTGTTTCAATGTATGGTGTATTCATGTATTTTATGTATCAAGTCAAGTTTTCTTACCGGAGATAAGTTTTCATATTATTTTCATTTATTTTTCAAATTTCATTATACTAAATCCTTTTTAAAACACTAATCTAATCTTTAATTAGTTAAATAATAACAATATTAGCTGTTTAATAATATTATATTGGGTATTCCATGATATTTTAAACTAAAATTACTAAGACCTGTTTAGGCAGCCATTTTTATTATTTTAAAATAAAATAGAACAAATAAACACACTTAAACAAATGATACTTAAACTTATAAGATAATAATAATAGTAATATCTTAAGTCTAAAGCCACGTCTACTTGTCTTAAGCCTTAAACTTAAACATAGCCTTACCGAAAATGAGAATTTTAATCTTAATCTTAGTAATAACCACAATACTTTTAAGGGCATTAACTTCAACCAATACTCATCCTAAAAATCATAGTGCATATCAATAATTATTAACCACCACAACACTAAGCACACTGAATACACCTCTATCTTAAGTGCACGGTGGTCGAGTGGCAAGCGCGCTCGACTGGTGTACCAATGGTCACGAGTTCGAATCCATGCGAAGGCAAGGATTTGTTCCTGTGGCCTAAGGAGTCCCTGAGTCACCCAGCTCCGAATGGGTACCTAACTAACAATAGTTTGGCGGCTGGGTAAAGCGTGGAACCCTCATAGCCTTGGCCTGTGACTGCTGCATCACTTGCCAACAGATCATCTGTCATGGTCTGTGGACTCGATTATCTTCTGCATAGAAGGAGCGTCTGTATATCTAAGATAGCTATTAGCATTAATAAAGGAAATAACCTTATAAAACAACAGAAACATAAAATATATAGATACAGGCAAAAGCACTTAATTTTAATCTTGCACCTCTCCGGCGACATAGAACTGAACCCTGGCACAGTATCATCTAAATGCCAAATTTGTACAAATACATGCACTAGTATACAATTCAGTGTGACACCTGCAATGAATGGTACCACACAGTTTGCCTGCATTCTTATACACCCAAGTACATATATATAGGTCTAGGAAAGAAATATGCATATTGACAATGCACACATTGTGGATTTCCCCAAATCAATTCAGACTTGTTTAATTATAGGGACCTGATCACCACAAACTTTTACAGTGTATTAGCTAATTCTAATATAAAAAACCCATGAGATAAAATCAGACCTGCCACACAAACCCACAAAAATAAAAAATCTAATAATATTAACAATCAAAATACTCTTAAAACTCTAATAAATAATTTCCAAAGCTTAAATAATAAAATTGCAAATTTAGACCTCCTAAAAAAACAGAAGAACCAGACATAATTGCTGGTTCTGAAACTTTGTTGAACCCCAACATATATAACGCTGAAATTTTTAGCAGCAATTATAATATTTTTAGAAAAGATAGAACAGACAACCTTGGCTGAGTCCTACTTGCAATAAAATCAGCTCTCATAGTCATAGCTGAAGAAATTACTACACAACCAAACTCTGTTATAGAATCAGTTTTTTGTAAAATAGCTACACCAAACTCATCACCCTTAATTGTAGGCAGTATATATAGGCCACTAAATACAAACATAGAATACATGAAGAATCTCTGCAGTCAACTAACTTCTATTAAAGAACACCATAAGAATGCTGTAATTTCGACTATGGGGTCTTTAATCTTCCAGATAAAAATTGGAAAAACTATACAATTGATAGCCACCAAACTAATAAAGAAATTAATGAACATTTGGGGCCGCGGTGGTCGAGTGGCAAGCGCGCTCGACTGGCATTCCGATGGTCACAAGTTCGAATCCATGGGAAGCCAGGGATCCGTTCCCGGGGCCTAGGGCATTCCCTGATTTCCACCCAGCTCCAAATGGGTGAAAAGCGGTGGGGTAATCACTTGCCAAAAAAACAACTGCTGCCTTGCCGATAGTCTTGGCTGACCAATGTGGGACGTGGTGGTCGAGAGGTAGCGCTCTCGACTTTCATACCGATGGTCATGAGTTCGAATCCACACGAAGGTGAGGATTTGTTCTCGGGGCCTGAGGAGTCCCCGAGTCACCCAGCTCCGAATGGGTACCTAACTAGACAATAGTTAGGCGGCTGGGGTAATGCGTGGAACCCCTATAGCCGTGGCCTGTGACCGCTGCATCACTTGCCAACAGATCATCTCTCATGGTCTGTGGACGCAATTATCTTTTGCATTTATTCTTGGCCAAATCTCCCCTCAGAAAAACATCAAAATCTATTCTCGCTTTTGACTACCTAAATATTTTTTTTAAAGCTGGGTAAGGACACTCTTCTCAGGCCCCGTGAACAAATCCTCGCCTTCGCGTGGATTCGAACTCGTGACCATCGGTACGACAGTCGAGCGCGCTACCACTCGACCACCAAGTAAACCATTTCGTAGAGCATACCACGGGCACTTCAATTACTTCAAATAAATAATTGACCCAGCAACAAACACTGGCACACTGTTAGTTTAATTTTCGGAGCATTTTCGTTTTAATATGTAGTGCTTATTTAAAGGGATCATGAGAGAGTCAAGTGTGAATAAAATTGTGAGTTATTATTTATAAGTCACACTGCATAAGTCCTCAAGTCTGTTTTTCTCTACATAGGCTACATGAGTTTAAATAGTATCTAACAAAATGCAACAAGTGATCAGTTAAATTTAAAGCGTTTGTGTATTTTGCAGAAATTTGATTTGACTTGCTTCTTATTTATACATTTTAAAAAAATCATGTTAAGCCTGGTCCCTATTGGAATTCAGGACGTGTTAGCGCATTTTCGTATTATGTATCAGTACTTATGTTAGATATCAGCATTATGTAGTTATCAGTAATTGTGTTTAGATTTTAGACATATTTTTATGAATTTTCTTGTGTAATGAATATACCTGACATTTTTTTTTATTTAAAAGTCATTTCTTTACATTTTAAAAAATTTTATTTTCTCTTTAATCTAACTACAAGTCACCACAAATGATGACGTAAAACTCTCTAAACTTTTACACATATTCTAATGACGTCAACTAAAAAGAAAATGCTTGAAGAACTATGTATTCGACTTCCGGCAATGGCGGCCGTTCCCTGCGCTAGTGTTACCTCTCGATTCGAAATATTTTTTGGTAGTTTTAACGGGGTTTTTTAACGGATCGAGTAACTGAGTGTTGATGCACAAATGGCAGGTCAGGACATACAAAAAACATATATACCTCATGGGTCTAGGACTTATGGATGCTGAGATCAANTATATATATAGTGAGTCCCAGGCCATCAACTGCTGTCAGCACTATTTGATGACCTATTACAACCAGCTGCTGACAAGTGGCAGTCTGAAACTCCCCACCAGTCGTGTCCCTCCTCCTGAACACCCCGTTCTGAAAACACGGGTAGTTGTTCATTGAACTCCGGGCATATCGAGGGCTGGAGTTAACCTGCCGTGACCTGTTAAGGTCAACTTAATAAGACAGCTGAGGTCACTCTAGCTGACGGCTACATAAACAAATTAAAGAGTATGGATATTTTCACCTATGAACTTTGGAAAAATTAACGATTAATTAATCGTTAATTTTGATTAACGCCTAAAAATAAACTTTTATGGTGTCAAAAGTAACACCTGTTAAACTTACTCTTCAAAATTCGAAATAACACTGGCATGGGCGTCGCTAGAAATTTGTCCAGAGGGNGGGGGGGGGGGGGGGAATCACGTTTTTTAATTTTTAAAAACGATGTCACGCCCCTATGGGGAGGCGGGTACCCAAATTTGTGACGAGGGGGGGGAGGAGTTTAAGAGCTGTGACGTCACCGCAAAACACGCTACTATAAGCCAAAGTTCCACTTTAATATTCGATTTCTTACTATGTACTTTATTACGTTTTGCACGGATTACCGCGTGTTACGAAATCAGAGTGTAGCCTTACACTAAATAAATACTAAAATAGCAATAACGTGTTTTTAAACATGCTCATTTTCAAATAGACAATCCAACCTTAAGGTGGGGTGTCAAAGCTTTTTGATGTCATATTATGAGGGGGGGGGGTCTAAGTTTTTTGTAACGAAGTGTGACTAGGGGAAGGGGGTAAGTTAATAATCGGTCAAAATCACGTGACGTCAATTATTGACTGCCTCTAACTGACAATGCTATACAGGTTTAATTTTCATTTAAATTTGAATTTAATTATTACATAAGTGCCGCAAAAAGTCTTAGAAATTAATAAGACTCACAAAATAGCGCTGTAATAGCTAAAACTAAAATATAACATACATTAAAGCATTTAATAAATCAAAAACTAAGTTCTCATAAGGAAATGAAATTTGCTGTGAAATAATATACGTGTAGAAACTGCGGGATTGCCAAAGAAGGATAGAAAATTATCTACAGGCTTTAAAAAGAACTACGAAAATTAGTGCAATCGCGGGATTCTGAAATGCTGTTATTAGAATATTTTGGGGCATCTGCAGCATCTGACTGATAATTGGCATTGAGGACATCAGTACAAGTCAACAGCCAGACACAGCTGAGGCTACTGTTTCTAATTTAATTGTCGCTGACACTTATTCATTTTCTAAATAGGATATTGGAAGGTATGTCTGGACCCACGACCTTTCAAATGAGTTGGAATTGCAGCTGTTTCGTGATTATACTCGCAAATGTTAAAAGGTGCCTTTTGTAATTATTGTGTGTTGTTTCCGCAAAAAAGTAAATCGAGGAATACAGTTGGCATTTGTCATCAAACCATGCAAAAAATTTAAAGATTTTAACGAAGATCAAGCTAGTCACATGCAAAGCACGTGACACAAAGGCTGTCATGAAGATGAAACTGCAAGCAATTTTGTTGCATGATTGAAATCCAAAGCAGTTTCTATGATGTTTGGAAACTTTTTAGAAAATATATCGATTGAGATGTTTTTGTTTGTAATGAAGCACTCTGTTTGCCTACAATACATTACGACGATGTCATTATTATCTCACGTCGACTATTATGAGAGGTACATTTTTGATAGTGATAGTACTGATAGGTCTTTTTTCAGTGAAAATTATTTGGCGGCCGTAGCAAAAGTATTTTTGTTTAATGCGCCCGTCAATGGACCAAAAAGTTGCGCACCCCTGCTTTATTGCATATTTGGTTTGCAGGTGATATGTAATCGAAGTGTTAGAACCATGGTATGAATGTTTTCTTTAAGCAGCGCGGATATTTGACCGACATCACTTTTTTTTTTTTTTGAAGACGGAATTTCGTTAAAAGGTTAAATACTTAATAGCTAACGGTTAAAGGAAAATATATAAATTGTATTACATCAAATTATGATGTAGGTTAAATTTCAATAAAACGCAAAATGAATTTCCTGAAACCAGCCTCAGTGATGTACGTAAATATGACACGCGTTTTCTTTTGCGCATTTATTTTTAGAGTTTTCAATGTGGATAGTGTGTTGGTTTCACTGGTTTGTTCACGAAACCTATTCGAAGCCCGAATTTCAGACAGAACAAGACGGATTTTTGTTGTGTTTGTTTTTGGGGATGGATTAAGAAAACTTAAGAGTTGTAGCTACAAGACTTGAATTAGAGTTTAATCAGAGTTGCATAGGAGTTGTATAATAGCTGTATAAGATTGTTGTTGTATTTTATTTCCAAGTTAGAATTTAAAGCCTTATTTAGTTTGTCATTTCTTCTTTGCTTTTTGATCTCTCTGATATGTTGCCTTTCAAGGAACTATAATTTCCATTTCATATATTCATCACTTTTAAGTAACTTAGGTTTTCACTTTCTTGTTTCACTATAATATCTTGAAAAAGAAAACATACAAATTTGAAAGCATGTTTTTGTTAGTTTTTTTTTAAACATTTTTTTTTTGAGAACTTCAATAAATTTCAGATATAACTTAAGCTACTTTAATTTTTCGCTGAGAAGCCAATCAAGGCAGCTGAAACTATGCCCACTCAAATACCGAACTTAAAAACCTTATCGTCATTGATAACATAATGCTCACTGCTTCAAGATTTCTCTTCTTAACGTGAGAAGTAAATAGCACATAGACATAAACTTCCATGTAACAAAGAAACAAAAGCAGTATATCATACAGATTAGGACGGTGATAAAGCACAAGGCACGGAAACGAGTTGCGCGTTTGAAACAATAAATGATAGCTTTTTTAATAGACTAATAAACAGGTACAATTTCCGACTTTTCAGTACAAACAAATGAACACAAAATTTCAAAATTAAATTTGCATTAAGTGTTACATACAGTTAAATATCAATAAAAAACAATTTTAAGTACAGATAAAAAAAACAATATAAAAAAACCAAACAAACAAACAAAACAAAACAAACAACAACAAAACAAAAAACAAACAGAAACCAAAAGAAAAAAGATGTAGAACAATACCGAATAAAATAAAGATACAAGAAGAGGATGGAAGTCACAATATAAGTTTTTATTTAATTAGTTTCAAGACCACTAAGTGCTTTACTTTCTCATTTAAAAAAAAATTGTTTTCAATAAACACTCGTCACCAAGACCACCCCTCAGCTGTTAATAGTTTTGTGTACCCAATAAGAATTCCTTTAAAATTTCTAGGCATTTTCACAAAAGCTTCAATCATTTACGGATATCATTTTAAACGCTCATCTCGTTATTTGAATGTCAACTACTTAAACATTTTACCACCCCATACCCCCCAAAAAATTTAAAAAAAAATTGTTATTTTTTTAGATTTTAAGATTGTATTTTGATAAGCCACACATTTATTTCGCTCTGACGTAAAGAGGGCGGGACGGAAGGGGGTGTTCATTGAATCCAAAAGGAACAACTCGACCTGTAATTTTTTTTTACAACAGATAACGTGAATCTTTGTTTGAACCTTGGTACTGAAGGTGCTGGGCCCATTTATTTGTGACTCAACACTTATCAATCAGGCAAGCCCATGACCCACATTTTTATTTCTCCGTTAAAGGAATCGGCGAAATGTGCCAGTTACTGACCTCATTTTGGACAAAAACGTTCCTGATAGAGAAACTATTTTAAGCTCCGGAGTCAACAGTGAAGTTCTTCATGACTTAGCGTTTTCCCTACTTTTTTGACAGCCTATATGTCATTTGTGAGAACTCGTCAGCTAGCAATATTTACAAATGTTTTAATCTAGTTAATTCCTTTATAAGAATCTCAAAGAACGATAACCTTATCTCCATCAAATTAATCCACCGCACATGTTCTTCTACGAAAAAAAGCAAATCATAATGCGAAATTTCAATTTTAAGTATTGATTCAGGTGAATTGTTTATTGTTAGATAATTAAACTTATTGTGTGTGTCAAGACTTTAGTGTTTTTGAAGAGTAAGGATAACAGATGAAACAAGAATTTAAAACTAAAATGATACCTCACTTTGGTGTGACCTGTACTAGAATATGCATCTTATGTATAGCACGTACATGTTCTGTCTCACATTTATAAACTAGAGCACAATAAAAAAAAGAGTAGCCAGATTCATTACTGGTGAATATTCAAATCTTACAAGAATAGCACCATTACGTTAAAATCATTAAACTTAAACCTTGAAACACTAGAGGATAGAAGAACCAATAATAAAGTGGTATAAATACATGAAGCTAACAACTAACAACATATATAATTCACCAAGGCGAGTTGTGCTAATGAGCATGACGAATGACCCTCGCTGGGGTCGACTAATCAAGCGAAGTGGGTTCCAAAAAATATTAAAAAAAGGTTTAGGTATGAGTGAACATATTTGGAGACCAACAATGCTTCTTGAGTTAAATTGCTTTGTTCCTTCATAGTGAAACGCATGTTTCGTAGTGCAGTGGTTATCGCATTCGCCTAACACACGGAAGGTCCTGGTTCCAGGTCCCAGCTTGAATTAATTATTATTATTATTATTTTTAAAAAATTGTTTATGTTGGTGCCCGCTTTCCCTCCTCCCTTTACCCAACATTGCTGAACCTCACTAAGGTCGACCAATCACAGTGTATGGTTGGCAAGCTAGAAAGGTGCATGGTGGGGGGGGCGCATGTAGACAAAACCGCAGTTCGCATGTCACGATACTAACAATGCTTTGGCGCCCCCTCATCGACGTTCATTCGACGTTCATTCGTGTTGTTCTAATTTCATCAAACTTTAGTTTGAGTAAGTCCCCCCCCTTTTTTTTTCTCTTTGAACTATGTATTAGCAAGTCTGTGGTGTATGATAGGCCGCGGGTCGTATCTTGTTAATTCTAATATAAAAATTTAACACACAGATAATTTAATACAACTTAATACAACCATCAGATAGAAATAATAATTTTAAAAAAAGCTTTCCGTATTCCTTATGCAAGAAAGAACACATACGAATTTTCGTTTTTCCCGTCCGGAATTCGGGCGTTCAATGGGTTATCTTAAGAAACCAAAAATACAAACACTTTATGCACATTTAAAACTCCAATAAGGATGCAGGACTAAACGCTTCCATAAATAAGCGTCGGATGCAACAATAATCTGTGTAGCAGGAGCGTTCAAAGAAGATAAGATAATTCTAAAAATTAAAAAGGGACTTACTTATCAGGTTTTTTCAAGTTTACTCTTCATTAAATAGCCTAAAAGGCCTGTCAATGACCACATCTAAGCCTTACTGATTTCTTCCTAGTCCAGAGCAGAGGACTCGATTTTTTCTACACAGCATTGTTAGCCTGTAGAGTTGTCCCGTGTGGCCACACCATCATTTCTTGCATGGTGCCACCTCAAGTCCAAATAAATTTACCCCCACCCCTCCCCCAACACAAATTATTTTATAAAATATTTTTTTTAATGGATTTACCGTATTTCTTCTCCGGCAAATCTAGAATCCGGACATTTTTACAAATCTGGCTCCGGGCGGGTTTCAAACATTTGAATTCAGTCCAGCCCTAATTATTTTACATATTATAATTATCTCGATCAATCATGGCCTTTACTTTTTATAAAGCAATTGTCTTATAGATCTAGTTGTTATTTTTCCCCATAAGATACCAGAAAACTTTCGTCTGGGTTTTGTTAATTTTCAATATCACACACCTTTAATTACGCACCAAACACGGGGGAATAAAACTTTTACTACATTTTTATATTGACATATTTTTGCGTCTGGAACGGAAGAATGTACAGTAGAGTAGTACTCTTAAAAATACAACACAAAGCAGTAATTAAACAAATGTTTTAAAATTATTAACACATTGACTGCCCACACTTTCTTTTCGAATTGCAATCTCTATCAAAATGAAATAAGTTCAAAATTGAACTGGGTAAAGAGAAAATAAATATAATATATAATATTTATGTGACAGTGTCACCAACTGTAAACAGGGCACTATCCTCGTCTATCCCCCCAACCCCGGCTTTCCCCCATCCTGTCACATCACATCGCAGCCCCTCACCCGACCCAGTTAAGGTTAGAGTTAGAGCATTGGAATATCATAATGGCCGTTTACCCTAGCGCTAAATAAAAGCTCAGTTTTTTCGAGTCCGGCGCGGTCGTTAGGTAGTGCGGTCAATGGGTGGCAGGTTAAGTGCGGCCAAAAGGGACAAGAGAACCGGGACACGCCCGCAGTGGTTTAGTATGACAAGGGAAAAATATGAATGCAATAAGTTTTTATGACTTGAGTCGTAGGATCATATCAAACGTCACCCACATTCCTCCGGCTACCAATATAAGGGGAGGACTGTAGAAGACAGGAGAGAGTCACTAAGCTCCTGGTTAGGAGACTCGCCTAGGTATCTAGGGAGTGACCCAGCGCCTGGTCAGGATAGAACATAGTGGTAGAGTAGGGTACAGGCCGTGTAGCACATCTGTACACTGTGCTTACTGTAGAGTTCAATTACCTATTCATTTAGTTAGTAGTAACTGTGTTAGTGTTAGCATCAGAAGCGTGATTAGTAAAATAAACATCATCTCCAACTAAAGCCCTCACTGCCTGTGTGTTATTTATTTATTTAGTAGAAAATGGTAGTGCGTGCTGCAAATACAACTAAGACATATTCAATTCATAACATTCAACTATCGCCAAACACTCGGCTACATATATAAATAGTCAAAAGATGTACTCTAGAGGCAACATATAACTCTTGCAGCTGCAACAGATAATATTAACATCTGCCATTTTATCCAGCACACATTAACTTTTTAAAAAATCATTTGTATACATTAGGCAGGAAAGATAAGATCCTATACTATCAGAGTGTAAGTTAAAAATTAGACTAAAGTTCTTCACAGGCTTCTTAAATATCTTCAGTCTCAACACTTTTTTTTCTTCAGTTTCGTCAATCTACCGGATGTAGTACTAAACTTCAATCACTGTCACGAAAGCGTTCACCGAAGTGGCTCCTTATAAATTTATCGACACTTACATTCTACTGTTCATACGCCATGGACGCTTCAGAGTTTCGGACCAGCGCCCGTGAGATGATTGACATCGTCACCGACTACCTGGAGAACATCAGAGACCGTCCCGTGTTTCCTGATGTCACACCCGGGTACATGGGAAAGATCTTACCGGCACGGGCGCCGGAGGAGGGTGAGGCGTGGGAGAAGGTCAAGGACGATTTGGAAAGCGTGATCATGTCTGGGGTAAGTATGCAATTTTGCGGGAAAGATCTGAACGAAATTTCATAGGGTATGTTTGGGAAGCAGAGCATGTTTCTATTTTTTTCGTATTTTCTTATATGTTTTGGTGTAGCTTTCGGCACAGGATATGATGTTTAGAGGAGTCTTCTAGAGACTTCTGGACTGTCCTGTGCCAGGTGAGCGTTATTAATCAAGAAAGTGATATTTTCGTGTGTTTGTTTTTTTCGTGGTAATTGTGCTGACCACTCTTCAGGATGAGAAGACAAAAAGTAGCTAAAACGAATCACAGAACCGTCTCTGAATATCCCATAGGGTAAAAACTGCTCTAATACATTCCTACCATTTTTATGTTATCCCCCTAATCTGATAGAGGGTCAAAAATAGAATTTCTGAATGGGGTTTTATTGTCGCATAAAGTCTCCGACCCCATCAAAACGTTCACACTTATGTGGCTAATTAATAATAAATCTGTATAGTTTTGAGCTTTAAAATTTTGATATATCAAAATTTTAAAAAATCTTTTTTTATCTGTTACAAACGCTCATTCAATTCAGAAGATTATTGCGTCCTACACTCATCTATGGTTAGTGTCTAGACCTGCATTCTTATTACAATCTTATTACATCTTAAAATGTCGATAAAGTCTTTGTTTTCCTGGTTTCTTCAGGGAAACCATCCCACTCCCGAATTCCGAACTTGAACAACGTGAATTTGTATGTGTTTGTTCTCGTATATGGTATAAGGAAGGTATTTTAAAATCCTTATGTTTATCTGAGGGTTTTATTAATTTATCTTTGTGCTGTATTTATAAATTAGAATTAATTGCATTATGTATAATTGCTCTAGTGTTTCAAGGTTTTATGATTTAACTAATAGTGTTACTCTTGTCAGTTTTGAATATACACCAGTAATATTTTACATTTGTAAAAGGAACTGACAGTTTTAGTTTTAGAAACTATTTTGGAGTTACATTTATCTAGATTATGATTTAAAATTGTGTAATTTCAAGACTGATTTGTATGCCCTTAATTTTATGAGAAAACAACAACACAACTTAATGTTTTTAAAAGAGACACTGTCGAATTTCATATAAATTACTTCTTGTCAATCATGGACTAACGAATGACACAATTTCCTTTTAAGAGACTAAACTTTCTTAGGATGTGTGTAAATGTCAAATCTTTTACCATTTATTATTCCTATGAAGTTTTACAGTTCATTTATCCCAGTTATTATCCCCAGGTCAACCACTGGCAGAGTCCTAATTTAACAGTTCGTGTATCCCAATTCTCACTCCCAGGTCAACCACTGGCTGAGTCCTAATTTAACAGTTCGTGTATCCCAATTCTCACCCCCAGGTCAACCACTGGCAGAGTCCTAATTTCCATGCTTATTTCCCCATCGGCAACTCGTACCCTTCGATTCTCGGCTCCCTGCTCACAGATGGAATAAGTACGATTTGTTTCTCATGGGTAAGTTTACAAGCACTAAGTTTCTGTTACTTTAGTTTACATCTTGTAAAAAAGGAAGAAGAAATCGTTTCTCTTATTTTATCTACTATTGCAAGAAATAAATAAAAATTATGTAATTGTTTTTTTTTTGGGGGGGGGGG
>MUZC01001035.1:61948-88263 GCA_002072015.1 Radix auricularia
TTATGATATCACTTTATAACACCAGCCAAATTCACTTTTACATGTGGCTATTTCCCTATTTTTGAAATATTTGCTTTAAAAAAAATTTATAATATCGTTGGTAGCGCGTGTCAGAAAGTAAATACATTTTTATCAACCAAAACATTCAACGAATGTCTTATTTAAAAGCTTAACTTTTTAATGCCGATTTTAAAGAGTTGAAAGAAAAAATGGGGCCGTGGTGGTCGAGTGGCAAGCGCGCTCGACTGTCGTTCCGATGGTAACGAGTTCGAATCCATGGGAAGCCATGGACTTGTTCCCGGGGCCCAGGGCGTCCCCGAGTCCCACCCAGCTCCAAATGGGTGAAAAGCGGTGGGGTAATGCGTGGAACCCTCAGCCGTGGCATGCGAACGCTGCATCACTTGCCAAAAAACAACTGCTGCCTTGCAGATGGTCTTGGCTGACCAAAGGCTATGGAAGCAAATCCAGAAAATACAGCAGACCATGGGCCAATTGGCGCAAAACTCGTGGCACGCAAAACTCAATATTCAATATTGAGAACGAAGAAGAAGAGAAGAAAGAAAAAAATTATCAGAATCACATTCACATACAGCGCATAATTATATTCTAAATAATGTTTCCCCGTATTTGTTTTTTAAATGAGGGAAAATAATATTTTAAAAATCGAAATAACATTCTATTCGCTAAGAGTTGCGAGCAACCTTACAGTATGTTTTGTTATAAGGGGCCGTCCATTAAGTATGTCACGTTCCAGAGGGGGAGGGGGTGTCGGGCAATTTGTGACGTCACTTCACGTCACCGCATTTTATATTAAATTTTAATTAATTTGTTACTAAAAAAACAAAAAAATTTTTGTTTGAAAGTGTGAAGTACTTTAGGGGCGGGGAGTCCAAGATTGTGACATGGGGAAGGGGGGGGGGGTAAAAATGGTAAAAAATAGCGTGACGTACTTTTATGGACGGCCCCTAAACCTGTGCGCAAAACATAATTATTTCTTAAATGGAAAAATTAGAAACTCGTTAAAAAGTCTTATAATGTGCGTTAGTCTAATTCACGTCTCGTAAAGTCAATTTCAGTTACGTTGAGGTCACTATGATTTGAAAAAAATTGCTTCTAATATTTTATCATAGAACTCCTGCCCCGTTGGCACAGAGCTGGAGATGACGGTGATGAACTGGCTGGCCCACATGGTCGGACTCCCTGAAACCTTTCACTTTCACCCAGATGGCCAGGGCGGCGGTACATTGCAGGTAGGCTAGAGGCGTCAGTAGGGTTGGTGTCACCCGGGGCGGTAGCTCATGGTGTCACCCGGGGCGGTAGCTCATGGTGTCACCCGGGGCGGCCCGCCCCCACCACACACCCCCTGGCGACGCCACTGAGGTAGAAAGCCCTGTAGTGGAGATACGCGACAAGTGATCCAAACCAATCTGGTGTCAACGCGTCCCCCCCCTCCCAAAAAGATATTTAAAAAATAAATATGCAACAAAAAGCAAACAAACAAGAAAACAGCTTCACACTGTTTAAAGTACTTGAATGATATGAAAAATGTTCAATGATGTTTTAAATAATGATAGAAATAAATTTTTTTCTTTACATTAGATTGAGAAATATATCTACGTGTTTTTTCTCTAAACAGAAGAGTTTTTTTGATAAATTCTTTTTCTAAAACTTTGCTGACATAGACTGTGTGAGTTTGCGTTTATAGAACCACTTAAGATATTTTTTTAAAAATAAATAAAGGGGCCGACCATAAAGTACGTCAGGCTCCAGAGGTAAAAAATACCGTGGAGTACTTTCGATATATTTGATGAACGTGATTTCAGGGTTCTGCCAGTGATGCTACACTGATCGCTCTCCTATCCGCCAGAAGTGTCACCTTGAACAAACTGAAAGAGAAGGATCCGGCCTTGACCACTGGTCAGATCATTGACAGATTGGTGGCGTACTCTTCAGAGGAGGTATGATGGAAGGGGGGCTCTTTTTATTATGTGATTATATTTAATAACTTCGTCATGATCCTTCATGAAGACAAGAAGACGTCAACTTTAGCCTTCAGCAGACTTACCTAAGACTTAGCCTTTTGGTATACTTACCTAAGTACTTATCGTTTTGGTATACTTATTTAAGACTTAACATATTGGTATACTTACCAGGTACTTCAGCCTTTTGGTATACCTACCTGATACTAAAGCCTTTTTGGTATTTTTACCTGATACTTAAGCTTTTAGTAAACTGATCTGCACATTTAGAGTTCAATCATTTAATGTGCCTGGTAGCCTTAAAGTTCCCAAACAGGAAAAGACTTGTAAAGGGATCTTACTTAGAATCGCGCAAACTTCAAAAGAAAACAGACACAAATAACACAACTTGCAAGTTTTCAAAAGTTATCTACACTTAACACAGAAGGAATCGACGGAATGGAAAAAATAAGAAAAAATGTACCATCATAATTGGAAATCCTTTAAATTAAACACTGGTGTTATTTGATGTAGGGTCATAGCTCCATCCAACGAGCAGCTCTTTACGGCCTGGTCGAGATGAGAATCTTACCCGTCAACGACAAAGGGGCTCTGCCTGGTCCGGTGCTGAGGTCAGCCATAGAGAAGGACATTGAAGCTGGACTTGTTCCGTTCTTTGTAAGTTGTATCTGTGTTTGTGTGTTTGTTTGTGTGAGTTTGTGTTTGTATGTGTGTTTGTTAGTGTGAGTTTGTGTTTGTATGTGTGTTTGTGTGTTTGTCTGTGAGTGCTTGTATGTGTGTGAGTTAATGTCAAGTTTCGTTCTCTGTTATTGTTTACAAACAGTAAATCCACCCTCACATCTCCTTCCCCCAGGTGTGTGCAACAATCGGTTCAACCGGGACGTGCGCATCAGACGACCTGACTGAGTTGGGGCCCATATGTGAGTGATTTAGAAATAAATCACATTGTCATAATATATTTCTCGCGGTTTTTTCCATTAGGTCCAGTTATATTAAATCATTTAATAATTACATTTAAAAGTCTAAAAAAGAAATTCAACGCATTTGGGTAGCGGTGGTTGAGTGGTAGCGCGCTCGACTGGCGTTCCGATGGTCACGAGTTCGAATCCACGCGAAGGCGAGGATTTGTTTCCGGGGCCTGAGGAGTCCCCGAGTCACCCAGCTCTGAAGGGTACCTAACTAAACAATAGTTAGGCGGCTGGGTAATGCGTGGAACCCTTATAGCCGTGGCCTGTGACCGTTGCATCACTTGCCAACAGATCATCTCTCATGGTCTGTGGACGCAATTATCTTCTGCATAGAAGGAGCGTCTGTATATCTAAGATAAGATAAGATTTTAATCAATTTAAATGTATTATTTCTACACATAAAATAACTCTGTAGACCTCAATGCCAGGTAACGAGTACGACATCTGGCTGCACGTGGACGCCGCCTATGCAGGTAGCGCGTGCATCTGCCCTGAGTTCAGGTATCTTCTGAATGGCATTGAGGTGAGTTCGTCAAATATACATCTCCTGTAAAGCGTTTCAATTACCCATGAACTATGTAAAATTTGTGTCGGAATATATCCTAAGCAGAACCCCTACTCGATGACGCACTTATTGCGTTCGCCCCCCCCCCCGCCACCCTCGGTATTAATCTTATGTAATTATAGTTCAATAATGAATTGTGTAAAGTATTACCAAATTCGTGTACGAAGAGTTATGAATCAATGACAACATACGTTTTACTCCCGGAGGTCGCAATTTTTCATGTTATACGTCCAATAAATGTTTGTCTTTAACGCTTAAAAATGCTGCTCGTTATTATTAGATTATGTGTTTAGACACGTTTTTTTTTTTAACTCAACCATGATGATTTTAGCAATATGTGTGATCAGAATTTTCACGTGCGTGAGTTCACTACAACGAATCCAAAGAACGCCCATATAACAAGTGCATATTGCATCGGAGAAAATCTTTTTTATAAAGTCAAACCTCTCATAACAAGTTTTATTCGTTCCAGAATCTTACTAGTTAAAGTGACAACAGCTCTTCTGATGAATTACTGCGCTACAAAATGGAGATGAAATTTCCTGAATCCATTTAGGCCTCTAAAATGATGTAAACTTAATGAACACGGATATCCAATAATGTCATTCCTTTCCAAGACCTCTTTGTGCATACCAGTTACTACAGTTCCAGCTCGTCATTTGAACCAAATAATGTCAACACAAAGGCGTCGCTAGGGGGGTGCGGTGGGGGCGAGCCGCCCCCTGGTGACACCATCAGGGGGGGACACACCAAAATGTAAAATTCTGTATATTCCCGTTATTTTTCACTGGAAAACTCGGATGAGTTCTATGGGTTAAGTCATGAGGGGGGGGGGGACACCATGAGCTACCGCCCCGGGTGACACCAACCCAAGTGACGCATCTGTGTCAACACACTTGTCTTTTTTTCGTAGTTGGTTAAAAGAGGACATAAAGAGGAGGCATTCCAGTGTTATTCAGAATTTTAACAAGAACGTTTAATATGTGTTACTCATGACATTTTAAATTTTAATTTTTGGTTTTAATCGAAATTATCGATTTAATTTAACAATCTTTTTGACACACAAATTTTTGTGTGCTCGTTATGGGAAAAAACTCCTTATGAGGGGTGCTCGTAAGAGAAGTTTTTACTGTAGTTTATTTAACAAAATTAGTTTGAATATTAAGATACGTTTAACTAATGGAAATAGTATACATAAATTAAAAAACGATTTTATTGATTTCAGAGTATTAAAAAAAACCAAACCAATACTCATACATTCTTTTATTTTTGACACAGCATGTAACGTCCTTCAACTTTGATCCCCACAAATGGCTACGCGTTAATTTTGAATGTTCAGCTATGTGGTAAGTCATTCTTTTATCCTGTATTCCTTTTTTTTTCTTTTGTGCGCGCGCGCGCGTGTGTGTGTGTGTGTTTTTTTTTTACGACTGGTTATAAGAAATTGACCTATCACTTGATTACTTAAAAGAAATGTAATTTTTTTTTTTTTTTTTTTTTTTTTTTTTTGTTGTTGTNTATATATATATATATATACATATGTACAATAACGTTCTTGTACAGCAGTTGAATGGAGATCTCTATGTGCAGAGATAACTCGTAGCTTTGTGAACTGATGTGATGCCAATTTTGTGTCCATTTTATTTTTTTAGGAAGAAAAAACATCACACATCAAAACTCTTCGGCAATTTCCATTAATTGTTCGAGTTTATTTCACACTCTTTAGTTTAAGGCCATTTATTACACCATCTGCTTGTCATATTCGGATTTACCCCTGTCATCAATTTTGGTCAGCGGTTGATTGAATGTAAAGCGAATCTGGGAAGTGCAATAAAATGTCAAAGATAAGACCTGACTTTGACTTTGTACGTATTTTAGTGTTTCGGACACTTTTTGACTTCTTGAATCCATAATCTTCTCTGAGGCTCGTAAGAAAGTTGTAAATTCCTACAAGGGTGTGGATACACCATCGACATATCACATACACAGGGAGAACTTAGCATTCACAACCACCTTGAAAATGTTCATTTGACTTTTGGCATTGACGCCAGGCTTGACGTTTGTTCTTGACTAATGGATTGTCCGGAGTTACAATTCAATTATAGAGTTGCTTAATGTCTAACACATTCTAATTTATTTATTTTTTTGCTCGCCGATGCTGTTTTTTCTAGGGTCAAGGACAACTCCCTCATCAGCGACAGCCACAACGTGACTCCAGTTTACTTAAAAGATAAAAAGGGGAACAACAGCAGCAACATCCCAGAGTTTAGGGTACGAAGTTACAATACCAGATTTAAATTTGCAGTACAAGACATCGTATGAGTTAGGTGTTTGGGCAGAGAAAAATAAATTATGATGAGATCGTAATTTTGCTGTTTATTACAAAAATAGCAGTGACATATTAATGCTTTTGACAGTTAATTTAAAATAAATTGCTGTGGTTGGCATGTACAGTGGGGGCTGTGTTGATGTGTCAATAATATCCGCCAATAATAATGTTTTTTCCCTAACTCACTGCAGCCAAGTGCATTAAAGTGAAATTCGTTGGATATGTTTTTAAAGAAGAATTGGAGAGAATCTATTCAGGGTTAAGATTATTTTTGAAGGGAATTATGATTTTAAAAATAAATGTTTATGAGGTGTGGAACAACTAAAAATTTAGATGAAATAACTTTGCGCCTCCTTCTGACTTTGTCTTCCAGCACTGGCAGGTCCCATTAGGGCGACGGTTCCGATCTCTCAAAGTTTGGTTTGTCCTCAGGATGTTCGGTGTCAAGAAACTGCAGAATCTAATAAGGAAGGTATACGGCTAAATATTTAACATCCTATTATCAACGTTTTATACAGGGTTATGGAAGGATTAAGATTAAGGCATCGCGGAAGGATCCCGTTATATATGTTTGAATTATTAACATATTTTTTAAAAACATGTAGTCCATTGTTATCTACTTGAGAGAAATATTTCAGACTTTGGTAACGAGATCTGAAATGGCTAATTTATTCATCATATTTTTTTTAATAAACCAGATGTAAAATCTGAATTGACTACTTGCTTCATTTTAGGATGTAGGACAAGCAAAGCTGTTTGAAGAGTACGTCAAAAAAGATGACAGGTTCGAAATGGTAAGGGAGGTCACTCTGGGCTTAGCCAGCTTTAGACTGAAGGTGAGTGAGATTTATCTCTCCTCCGAATAATTGTAAAAGTAACAATAATAATATCAATCGTGATGGTCACACCAAATTTAATAATTTCTGATTTTCTTTATTATTATTTTTTTTTGCCATCTGAATTCAATGTAAATTTGGAAGCCTATTTTCACTTTTCTACTGGTTTATAAGAAAATAAAGGCAGAAACAACAAATTGAAGTGAAATCTAACACTAATGTGAACGTAGATCAGATGGCCTAAGAGTATTCCCATTACTGCTATGTTCAAATATCGAAGTGTTCCACATCTCAATCAATGTCAATACATTTATAAACATAAATACAAAATTTATCCTTTTTTTTTTATGAAAAAGAATTTATTTTTTATACTTCCATAATATTAACCTCAACATCTGCCATTAGAAAAATCATTTCGCCGGGCGAGCACGAAATTTGAAATCCACCATGTCAGTTCAAAAGCCTTCATGTTTATCCTTTTTACAATGGCTATCATTTCCCAAGGATGCTCAATGAAATCAGGAAATTTTCTGTTTCAATCTCATATATTGGGGCATATAAGTGCGTCACGCTCCAGAAGGGGGGGGTTGTAAGAAAGTGTGACAATCTGTGACAGGGGGAGGGGGGTTTCCAACCATGTGTGACGTCACAGTGTTTTATATTAAATTTTATTAATTTTGTCAATTAAAATTATTTTTTTTCGAAAGTGTGACGTACTTTGGGGGGGNCAGTTTGTGACAGGGGGGAGGGGGGAAGTTAAAAAAGGTCAAAAGAGCGTGACGTACTTTATGGACGCTGGACGGCCCCATCCTAAATTTTCATTTCAAGCCCAGCATATACTTCAGGCATTGCACACATAAAAGTGTCTTAGAGACAAACTGCATACAAAAGTGAAATACTTATTTAAACATCGCTCAGGTTGACAACGAGGCCAATGAAAGACTCTGCTGGGAGATCAACAAGGACAGACGGATCCACCTGGTGCCGTCAAAGCTGAAAGAGAAGTTCTTCTTGCGGTTCGCCATCTGCGCCATGGATTCCCAGGAGTCCGACGTGACGTACGCGTGGTCAGTCATACAAGAACTAGCCGACAAGGTGGTCACCGCGGTCAATGGTCATTGACTCACACTCTCAAGTAAAAACAAAAAATAACTGGCGCGCCTTTGAATAATCTAATCCATTATGTTGTGTTTCAATGTTGATCTTTCATTTTGATTCAAACAATGTCTACACTTTAACTTTATGATAAAATCACTTTCCACTAAACGCTGTTTATTTTTTTTTAATGTTAGGTTACCTCAGACAACTGCTGCTTAGCAGGGGGGGGTGCAGGGGTGCAAAGGCCCTGGGCAGCTGTCAGTGGCGTAGCTATGGGTGAAGGAGGGGTTTCCAAATTCAAAATGTCCCCCGGGTCCCCACTAGAGGGGGGGCCCCTAAATCAGAGTCAGAAATTAATTTTAAATTAAATCATAAGTCATCGCCATCTATGTGGGGCCCCCAAAGGATTTTAATCCTCCAGTCCCCCCCAAACCCCTACAAATGTCTAGCTACGCCACTGGCAGCAGTTACCCACTGTCAGACAGCACTTAGCCTTTCATTAAACACACACTTCATATTAAAACTTAATCACTTGCGATCCTAAGTATTTCAAAAGGGAGATTGGTGTTGCTCACAGATAAAATAACATAAAAACATAATATATGAGTTGGATTCCCGCATGATGACGGGACATGTATCCGGTAAATTCCCCACAACAACTACCACAACCGCCATAAAACCTCAAGTGCATGGGTTCAAAGCCAGAATTTGCAAATGGCTGTAGTAAACTATAGAAAACTATAGTTGATGTCTAATGTATTATTTATGAAAACAATTTTCATTTGTATATTAATGAATCTCAAATCTTTTGGAGCCCGATATGATTAAAAGAATTTTCTGTGCTAAGACTAAAACATTGTATTTATCTGATATCATATATTACATACTCTCATCAATTGAGGAAACAAAACCCAGGCTTGAATTATAAATGGAAAGAAAGAGGGTTTGTATGTATTTGTTCATGCACGTAGAACAATGAACTTCTTCTAATACCATAGTCTATTTCATTGCTTTTATCTTGTTTGATATTTTAACGTAGTATAGGTTTGTAAGAAGCTGTGTGTATTATTTTGACTGCTTTAACAATCTGTTTGCTTTGACTGTCACTGTGGGTACTTTTGTTACTTGAAAGTGATGCTTCTATTTTACTTTTTATTGTGGAATAAACTCATATGATTAAATTCTCATTGTGTATAAGTTGGATTAACTTAAACACGGTGTTTTAGTTATATCTTGGGCTGGGATTCTATATTAACATTTTTTTCCACTTTTAATTATTTATTAGATGTATTTATTATCTCAATAAGTTGTTTTTTTATATCTGTAGAGAACTCTTGCATTGTTTGGTTTGACTTTCTTGTTTAAAAATTTCATTGTAAAACATTATACAAATTCTTCAAAACTTTTATCAAAACTTTATATGAATTATACGGGCCGTTACAAAGCCAACAAACTTTTATTTTTCTTTTGTGATAACATAACTATTTTCACTGATTTCAACGACTCCTTAAAATAAATGTAAAATAACTATTCAATCTGCGTGGCTGTATCTTTGTATTAGTCTAATTTGTGTTAGGTAGACAAATCTCTAGAAAGCCACAATATTAATATCCCCCATGAAGTACAATAGTATGCACAGACCAGTGAATTAACATTGTAAAGCCAGACTCGTTAAATGCCAACGTAGAGACGTCATTATAAAATACAACATTAAAGACATACTAAATGAAATACCATAAAACTGTCATACTTCCTCCTCCCCACCACTCACTCCTTCATGCACATGGTCGCGTGCGCACCAAATGCACACCAAAGATCCCACGTAAATCGCATTTTATTGTCACCAGAATAAAATACCCTAATGAAACAGCACTATAAGCAGTGTATGGTCAACAAAAACAACTTGATGGTATGTCAATATGCATTCTATCTTGTTTTTTTAAAAATAATATAATTAACAGTAATAGGGACTTGGAGCACATGTTATTGAAAGGGTTTTTTTCCACACTGTTTGCTGTTAAAAAAATCATTTCTAAATGTTGTTCTCTCTCTCTCTCTCTCTCTCTCTCTCTCTCTCTCTCTCTCTCTCTCTCTCTTACACACTCATACACAAACACACCATCTACTCTTGCTCTCTCTCTAACTTCTACAAATATCATTCTGTCATTCTCTTTTTAAGCCCCACCCCCTTTTTCTCACTCTTGCCTTTACTAATTTCCCACATCTATCCCCCCGCCCCTCACCGTCTGTTTTAAAACGTTCAATCTTCTTTTAGCATTTACATCTATCTCCATATGAATCGTAGTTAGCCTAACTTCTATTCCAATGCACCAGGCACCCAAAGGTGAAGTCTGACGATCTAATATTTGGCGAATCCCGTAAGATCTGCTTGCAGCCGTTATTGGAAGCCATTTCAAGGAATCAACTTGAGCCGACACTTGAGACAAAGAACGTTTTGACAAAGAACGTTATGACAAAGAACGTTATTATAAAGAACGTTATGACAAAGAACGTTATGATAAAGAACGTTATGACAAAGAACGTTATGACAAAGAATGTTATGACAAAGAACGTTATTATAAAGAACGTTATGACAAAAAACGTTATGATAAAGAACGTTATGACAAAGAACGTTATGACAAAGAACTTTATGACAAAGAACGTTATTCTTTGGCTGATCATCGATTGAGTGCAAAAGTCCTTGGCCTACAACGAGAAAATAAAACATAAGAATGTAGAGAGTAGGTAGAGATCTTCAACCCATTGAGGACGGTTGGTGTGCGTCTCGTCCATTGCCTAAAAGGTATTCCGGTCTTCGACGTTCCTAGTCGGGCACTGTTGGTTGTGAGCCTGCTCGTATACCCGGCACCGGCCCTCTCAATGAGGCCACGCCCATCCCTCCGGTTGTCCGTGAGGGTTCCGCTGATTCACGTCACAGTCACTTTCGCAATCTTATTCGTCTCTCAGGTGAGTGTATGTGCCAACCCTTCCCAGCTGTGCGGGAATTTAAGAGAAGTCCTGGCACTTGCGGAGAGGTATCTCTATGGTGATGTCCGCTTGTTGAAGCTCGCCTGCGATAAAATGAGCCGGTTCCTAAGAGCCCAACGGCTCCACCCAAAAGAGAATGAGCATTCAAAGAGAAAATAGTAACAACAAATAGATAAAATAATAGCATTTGTGTATCACAACACACATATAACTCACTCACAAGAAACCTATTACTCTCACATCACACCTACAACCCACCCACAACACACCTAAAACTCACTGACAACACACGTACAACTCACTAACAACACACCTATAAACCACTCACAACACACATATAACTCACTCACAAGAAACCTATTACTCTCACATCACACCTATAACCCACTCACAACACACCTACAACTCACTCAAAACACACCTATAACTCACTCACAACACACCTTTAACTCACTCACAACACACCTATAATCCACTCACAACACATCAATAACTCACTCACAACACACGTACAACTCACTAACACACATATAACCCATTCACAACACACATATAACTCACTCACAAGAAACCTATTACTCTCACATCACACCTATAACCCACTCACAACACACCTACAACTCACTCAAAACACACCTATAACTCACTCACAACACACCTTTAACTCACTCACAACACACCTATAATCCACTCACAACACATCAATAACTCACTCATAACACACCTATAACTCACTCACAGCACACCTATAACTCACTCACAACACACATATAACTCACTCACATTACACCTATAACTCACTCACAACACACCTTTAACTCACTCACAACACACCTATAACTCACTCACAGCACACCTACAACTCACTCACAACACACCTACAACCCACTCACAACACACCTATAACTCACTAACAACACATCTATAACTCACTCATAACACACCTATAACTCACTCACAGCACACCTATAACTCACTCACAACACATCAATAACTCACTCACAATACACCTATAATTCACTCACAACACACCTATAATTCACTCACAACACACCTATAACTCACTCACAACTAGGGCTGTCAATTTTGTTGAAAAACGCTGCCCGGGTACCGTCCAAATTTCGAACGGGTACCCGGGTTACCCGTTCGAAATATCGCATAATTTTCCCCGTCACAACATTAGCTCGTATCGATCGGCTTATTTCAAAGCGAAAATACTGTCAAAGAATAGTTTTTTTTTAAAAACTAACAAACAGCCGCTTTTATCTCTAAAATCACTATTTTTGGCAGAGGACTTTTTTTTCTTTATAAGATTCTTTTAAAGCGCCAAAATCTTTTTGTTTTTGCGACTTCTGTTTCACGTTGAGAGAAAAAAGATGTATCAAAATACATTTCCCGTTGACAGATATTTTTCCTTAGATGTAATTCACTGCACTTATTTCAAACAAACATTTTCATTTGATAAATTATTTCGTGAAACACAATGTTAAAAAAAAATGCCGAATGGGAGCCGAAGCTTGGCCTCCGTTAATATAGACATTGAAGTTACATTTTCACGGATACCCGAGAGGATTTTTACTACCCGGGTAATGACATGGCAACGGGTACCCGGGTCCCGGGTACCCGTTGACAGGCCTACTCACAACACACCTATAACTTACTCACATCTCATTCACTCCAACTCACAATGGCTTGGGTTGGCCTTGTCTCTCATGTCTGTAAGAATGATGTTCATTCAAATAGCAGCTACTTTTGTTTGTTTAAGTATCAGGATAGACTGTTTAAAACCAATTTGTTTGATGTGAATGTGAGCTTTTGTTGCTTCTGTAGAAAAAACAAATTACACAAACTATTTGTGTAAGGAAACAATAAATTAAAGCTTTATTATCAACTAATACAAATAATGGTAGACGTTTCGGCTCATGCCTTCATCAGTACAAAAACATTTACTTACATATATCTTAAAATTAAAACATATTAAAGTCTATGTGATAAAATGAAAAGAAAAGAAAAACAAAAATAAACACGGACATAGAATATAAGAAAAAGGAGGAAGTTGAAGTATCTAAAGTAACAGTGAAAACCACAACGGGAAAATGATTTTGCAGTCAGGTAAAATTGTGGATTTGGTTAATTCCATATGGAGCCAACGTACCAAAACGTTTTATGAGTCTATTTTCCATGTGGACTCTATCATGGGTATTGGTTGCATATAGAATACCAGTAACTACAACATCCAAAATGCCATCGTGGTCAACACTGTTAAAATGTTTAGACACAGGACACTGAGCCTGTTTATTTATATTGTACAGGTGTTCTCTAAACCGATCTCCAAGACGACGACCTGTCTCGCCCACATAAATTTTATTACATCTCTTGCAAATAATTGCATAAATCACGTTGCGACTGGTGCAAGTGAATCCATCTTTTATTACGAATTGTTCAAGAGGGAAAGAAATTTTGTTAATTTCAACCACATATGGACAAGTATTGCAACGGTTACGGTTGCAACCTTTTGTTCCAACAATATGTAAGTAAATGTTTTTGTACTGATGAAGGCATGAGCCGAAACGTCTACCATTATTTGTATTAGTTGATAAGCTTTAATTTATTGTTTCCTTACACAAATAGTTTGTGTAATTTGTTTTTTTTTTATAAAAAAACTTTATGCAGTCCTATTCTGTATGATATATTAATCTTGCTTCTGTAGACACTACACAATTAAACGAATCGCAAAACCTCATTTTTATATTGGTTTATGTTAAAGTTGATATAAATCCCCAATGCTTTTTTCCACGAATTTACCAAGATGACGAGATATTATTGATTTTCAATGCCTAAGGCCTTCAAAATATCTTTTTTTTTCTCTAATGGCAGAGTATAAATGCATCGTTGCATGACATTTTCCACGAATGTACTGAGATATTAATGATTTTTAAAGCCGGAGTCCTTCCAAATATCAATACTTCACCCCCCCCCCCCCCCAACGGATGAGAAGATATGCGTTGTTACAAATGTTAAACTCATCTAAGTTTCCAGCCTTTGAGATTACATTTTATCAAAATCCGAAACCCGAGAACCGATGGTAGCATTTTGTTTTCCATTAGCGAGTCGGCGACTAGAATTTCCAACTTATAACCCCACAGTCTGTCACTCGCAGTCTTTCACTCGCAGTCTGTCACTCACAGTCTGTCACTCGCAGGCGTCCACTGTACACCAACTAAACACATGAGATGTAAATTAAATTATCGGACATGAATATCAATGATATTTTAGCCTACTTAGTAGATGAAAAGTGTGTTTGTCCTGACCAATGTAATCATGTGACCAGATGAAAAAAAAATGGGTAAGAAGGGGGTTGTTTGAGCGCTTATTTTATAGGGTCACAGGGTAATAGTGTCATTCATCTCAACTAACCGAACGAACTTTGCTCCGACGGCTCGTTTGCTTTTAGTCGGTTTTCGAAAAGTGCGATCAAGTAAATATTTGTTTTCTTAATGTATGGTTATCCTCATGGCATATGTCACGTTTTTAACATTAAAGTAACAACTACAGTTTTAGTTGTTAACATTAAAGTAGCAACTACAGTTTAAGTTGTTAACATTAAAGTAGCAACTACAGTTTAAGTTGTTAACATTAAAGTAGCAACTACAGTTTTAGTTGTTAACATTAAAGTAGCAACTACAGTTTTAGTTGTTAACATTAAAGTAGCAACTACAGTTTTAGTTGTTAACATTAAATAAACAACTACAGTTTTAGTTGTTAACATTAAAGTAGCAACTACAGTTTCAGTTGTTAACATTAAAGTAACAACTACAGTTTTAGTTGTTAACATTAAAGTAGCAACTACAGTTTTAGTTGTTAACATTAAAGAAGCAACTACAGTTTTAGTTGTTAACATTAAAGTAGCAACTACAGTTATAGTTGTTAACATTAAAGTAGCAACTACAGTTTTAGTTGTTAACATTAAAGTAGCAACTACAGTTTTAGTTGTTAACATTAAAGTAGAAGTAGCAACTACAGTTTTAGTTGTTAACATTAAAGTAGCAACTACAGTTTTAGTTGTTAACATTAAAGTAGCAACTACAGTTTAACAAAACATGCAGGAGACGTACCGAAAAGCATTTAGACAACAAAAACCGATTCAGACTCTATTTGTGCAACTTTATATCCAATAAAACAGTTGATCTATGTAAATTTACTCCCACAATAATTTCATTGGCAGTAATCGATAGTTAGTCTGGCGTGAAGTATCGTGATGGTGTATGTTGCATTAGTTTACGTGCGTTCGAACTCAGATATTTTTCCTCAATAGTTGAAAGTTCAAATGTGAGTTCACGATAAAAAATGTATAGTTAATGTTAATATAAATAGTTATATAAAAATAAAAATATTAATATAAATAAGTAGACGAAAGAAAGGAAGAAAAAACACGAACTAACATTAGCTTAAACCAGGGGTCTACAGACTACGGCCCGCGGGCCAGATGCGGCCCACGAGGCCTTCTCATCCGGCCCCTGGAGAACCTTTAATCTCCAAAAAAAAAAAAAGAAAAAAAAGATGCTATTTTCATCTTTAGTTTCCACAAAACTTAGTATTTGGGGGTTAGTAGTCGGCCCCAAAATTGCTATTTGACAGTTAATGCGGCCCTTCAAAAGAAAAGTCTGAAGATCCTTGTTTTAAATCAAGCCCATTTCAATATTTTCAGACTGTATGTCGCCCCAGCACCCACGGGACATGACAATTTTCAACATCTTGCAATACATTTGATATCTACCTCCACTTTTTTTTCTTCTCTCTTTTCTCCTAACTAATCGGGGGGGGGGGGGAATATAAAAAGTAAAAACATTTCAAGAGAAACAAAGAAAACTCTTTAACAATCTGTAATCAAATCAGTTTTAGCATATGCAACAAAGCAAGAGTAAAACTTGGAACCTAACAAAACGGCAGAAAACCTTTGAAATAAAATACATGGGAGAGGATAGTTCTCAAAAAATATATGGACAAATAAAAAATAAACACGAATGGGGAATATTGAACAACCATAAACTGTACAGCCCATATCAGAATCCCACGATAGTAGCAGAAATTTCAAAAGGTCAGGACGCTTAGAAAAATGTCAAATGATAGAGGAGTAAAAAGCTGCACCACCAAAGCACAGAGGAAAACGGCCCAAGAGAAAACCTAGGCTTAGATGGATAGGTGATACAGAGAAAGATCTACAACAACTGGGCATCCAATCCTAGAGAAGAAAGGCGTTGATAAGGTCTAAGTGAAAGGAAGTGGTGAGGAAGGCCAAAACCATATCCATGGGCTGTAGGGTCACAGGGATGGATTGACAATCGAAACACGAATCATCTATAAATACCAAACAGTGATCTGCCAATCATCAGAAATGTTTGTTATGACGATTGAGAAATCAGATTCGCTAAACGGACTTTGCTCCATGCATCTTAACTAATGCATGTCATTAAGAAATTTTCAAAACGTTCTCTCGTAACATGATCTCTGTTTCAAGACTAGGATTAAAAAGAGGAAAAAAAAACACAACTTTTAACACATAAGATATTTGGTTCTCATTAATGTGTATTGGTGGGAATTTCCGATAAAGTCGTAATGGGTCTGAATAATTTAATCAGAGGTTCATAACTTGTTTAGAAAGTACACTTTGAAAGTTTAAAAAATATATATTAAAAAAAACAAACAAATTCATATACTCACTTTACTCCAGGCACCAAGACATTACTTTTCCAAAACATATTATACTATACACCAATTAGTTACCCCTAAAACAGTTTTTCCCCTAAGACCCACTATCAACAAACTCCTCCCCCTCCTCGCTTTTCTCGCAACTACTACAGCCCCCCACCAATGACTCATATAATCATCCCTCCCACACACTGTTTCCCTACATCCCCCCCCCCACACTTGGACTTTCCCAATCTTCCTGGCCACGTGACACAAGTCGATGATGTAAATTGTATACTTACATAAATTGCGATATGTTAATTTCATGTACACAATGGCTCCGCCTATGTAACTCCCCCGTAACAAATTCGATACGGCTCAAGCTTCAAAATAAACAACCAAGGGCCATATATAACCCGTTTTTTTTCGACATCAATCGTCTAGAAAAATTTGTTCGTAGAATAACGTGTTGCTGAAGTAGAAATTTTAAAATTAAAAAAAAAAAATGGATGATAAGGCATTTCGCACGAGTGCCAGGGAAATGATAGATTACGTCATTGACTACCTGGAGAATAACAGAGAAAGACCCGCGTACCCATCAGTGGAGCCTGGATACCTGAGTAAACTTGTACCTTCGGGGGCGCCAGATGATGCAGAGACCTGGGAGGACGTGAAGAAAGACCTGGAGGGCGTCATCATGTCTGGAGTAGGTTTTCGTGTTTAGATGTGACTTATCTTTGGATTTCAGAGGAGTCGTCCAACGATATGCTTCATACATTATTTTTTGTTTGAAAGAGATCCATTGTAAGGGCTTTCTAAATTTCGAAACATACAGAAATTATATTTAAATTAAAAATGTGGGGAAAAAAAGACGAAGAATGAAAACAAGCAACTGCTGCTCTTTATTTTACGCACACTATTTTTGGAAGTGATACAGCTAAGTGTTTCTCTACTACTTCAAAAATAATTTTAAAATATTCAAACGTATTATTTTTATTTTATAAAACAACAAACTACAATTATTTAATATGACATTTAAACTGCGTTGTGTATAAGAGTTGAACATAGTCCCGTTCACGAATTCAAAGCTCATTGGATTTGATCGTAGTTCCTAAAGAGTATTCTACGACTGATGTAAATGATTCTAAAAATAAAAGTTCTTCATTGGATACCCATTTTTATTTGTGCAAAGAACTCCTCATTATGTGCGTGAGATTTTAACACATTGGTAGAGAAAGTCTTCTTTAGACAAAGTGAACTCTATAGAAAACCCCACCTAAAAGGAATCTTAGAATGGGTTGCCTGGAGAGGCCAAACATATCGACAAACTCAACATTAGAAGCCAGAATAAAAAGTAAGACTAATCATAAACCATGATTTAGCCAAGGACGCATTAATCTTCTATCCAGAAGGAATTCCGTAGTTTATTTGTGTTAAGATATAAGACACGATACGTATAATATGTGTTTGAAAATCTAAAAGCTATATTGTAACAGTTTTTGTTTATTTTGTATACTATAAACTCATTTTGAACGATAACTAATAACTCGTGTGGAGCTTTACTTTAAGATTAAGAGCTTTGTGCCCGATTTACGTTCTTTTTGTTTTAATATTGTGAAGATCCGTTGGTTATTCTATTGGTTATCTTTCCTTATCCACTCTCACTGTTATTCTGCTCTTCACACACTTTGTTAATTACTCTTTAAACACTAAACACCAAGGCAGAATGTACACTTCATTACTTTTAATCTCTTAACTTCAGTACATTCCTTATTCGTGCATCTCTCTACATATGCTTCTATCTACCTCTCCTTCTTCTCCCTGCGTGTCTCTCTCTCCATGTGCCCCTCAGTCAGTCTCGGTCCGAGCGTTAGTCCAGTCCAGGCTCCGCCCCCAGACTTTCCTGTACGAAAGTCAACCGTCAATCAATTTGTACCTCCCCTTAGATAAGGCGGGGGTAGGTGGGTGTACCCTGTCATGGTCAGTAATCCCCCCCCTTTCCTTGTCGGCTCCTGTCTACAAAGCCCCGTTCGTCCTTCCTATGTCCTTTGATTCCCAATTCAAGCGAGGTAACAACTAAACGTCACAGTTCGCACCTCCGGCCACACCCGGTAGTCCTGGACTAGCGGCTCTCGCCACCTGGACTCTAGATAATTTGCCCGTGGTCAGTTAGCTCCCGTCTTCAAAGCCTCGTCGTCCTTTGATTCCCAATTTCGCACCTCCGACCGTCTGGACTCACCCGTTAGTCCAACGGCACATCAAAGGCCAAACATACGCAGCGCCCTAACCGCCCTAAATTCCCCACAATATCTTCAATGCCTTTCACCTTGCTTTCATTCTAGAGATATAAAATTTTAATCATGTAACTATCTTGTCTAAGCTTGATAGCATTACTTTTATATCAATGTTGATGTCAACTCAAGTTTACATTACATGCATTCCCACGTATCAGGATTTGATTGTTTCATTAAAATATTTTAGTCGATGTAGTTAACACATAAAATCATCAATACCAGCCCCGTGACCGTTGCGGTAGTTTGGGGTAGCGCATGAACACATCAACAGACAACGATCTCCACATTGGCCTGTTTTGAACGGAGGCCAGTAATTCATTCAACCTCTGCCATGTCAAGTCCTTTATATTGTCAAGCCAAATTTTTCGCTGTGGACCCTGTTAAGTGGCCACCTGCTACAGTGCCTTGAAGAATGACTTTTGTCCCAGCACAAGACGGAAACTTGCCAGCTTGCATCTCTCCATTGCCGCTACAATTCTCTATATAGAAACCTTAAAACAATTTTATTTAACTGTTTCTACTTTCTTGAATATATCTCTTTTCTACGAAACTGTCAAATGGGCTTTGGATAAATACAAGGAATACTCTATGATGCTGGACTCGGAGTGAAGATTAACAAAATTCTTTCCCTGTGAAGCCACTTATTTTTTACTTGAAATTCTTTGGGGAAAATGCGTCTCGGAAAAATATTTTTAGATATCTTAAAATATTTGGCTCTCTAACAATAAAACTAATGGCCGATCCGATTCGTTTTTTGTGCTAAATATTATTTTTATTTGGTATCTAGTTGTTATTGTTGAGCCTTCTCGTCCATGACGGACATCCACCGATCATCGTAGGCGTCTGCAATTCCTCAAAGGGCATGGACCTCCAGGCATCTCTATCCTGGGCCAGTTTCTCTGGGATCTTCCATTCATGGCTAATTCACTTGATGTCTGCCTTAAATTCTCGGTGCCAGGTGTTTCTTGGACGGCCTCTTTTTCGCTTACCCTGTTGGTTACATTTCAGGGCTTGCGATGTTGGATTAGAAGCAGGTTTTCTTAGTGTATGAAGGATCTCTTCCTCAATGAACTTCTGTTTAATCTGCTGCCAAAGATTCCGGTTGCTGATTTTGACCGGCCATTATTGGTATCTAGGGCATTATTATTTTAATTTTTTTTCATCTTATTAGAAATCATAATTTTTGTATATTATGGTCAAAGATTGAAATGTTTTGGAAAATCTTTTTGCGTAAAATTTCATTTTGTCTAAAATTAGTTGTAAAAAGTTGCTAATTATAATTCCAAGCCTCGTATTTTATTTTATTTTTTCAATATGTTTTATTTACAAAATTTTGTTTGTCAAATTTTAAATATTATCATGATAGCATGATCCCCATCCCTTTCCACCAAAAATTTAAATTTCAATAACTATAGAGTTTCTTGTGTTAAAACTGTAACTATTGTTTATTCTACTTGACCAATCACGCATCTCCGACTTTCACCATCTAACATTACAGCTCAGCCATTGGCAGAGTCCTCAGTTCCACGCCTACTTGTCCATTGGCATCTCGTATCCTTCGATACTAGGATCGATACTCACCGATGGTCTCGGAATTTTGGCTTTTTCCTGGGTTCGTATTAATCATTAATGAAACTATGTTAAATAGTACAAACTCTTCTTGCGACATCGGTTAACTTGTACGGCTTTTATTAAAGATATTACCTAAAACTTTGTTACATAATTGTAACTCCTTTTAAAATATGACACGCATACTTGCCATTATTTTTATTGACTTCTACCCATGTATGTAGAGATGTTGCAGTGTACTTTTACCATGATTTCGTTTAGATATTTCTCTTAATGTCCTATTAACAATTACATTATTTAAACATAGTTCAGAATAATTCAAATATTATTTTATACCTTTTGCTTTATATTCATAGCTATCAACGATAAATGATATCTTTTAAAACATTGCTCTTGAGTATATTTCTCATTTTATGTCCACCGCGCTTCAAAACTATAAATGTCCAATGTCTGTGTTGACCTTGTCCATTCCGTGTGTCCAGACGGCGTGTCCGGTGGGCACCGAGCTTGAGATGATCATCATGAACTGGTTGGCGCAGATGCTCGGACTACCGAAAGATTTCCACTATCACCCCGAGGGCAAGGGCGGCGGGACGTTACAGGTAGTCGACTGTCACGAACTATTTTTTTAAATTAAATAAACAAAACAAGTTTGATGTTGAAAATCTAAAGGAAAATAAAATGAAAAATAAAACAACATTGAGTAAATTCTTTTTTAGCGGATATGTCCTAAAACTTAACACGTGTTGTTTTTTTATTTCTAATGTTTACTCTAATTTTAAAGTGCAGGTACTAGGGGCTGGGTGGATAATTTGACATTTCTAAAATTAGTTTTATTTTTTTATCCTGAGTACTCAGGGATTTTAAAGAGCCTAGTACCATCTAATTTAGCATTAATGCGGAGTAATTAGAATTCTACACATAATTAGAACACCGATTTGTGAAGAACTCTTTGTTTCATTCTCTATGACTCTAAATTTCACGTATTTTGACATTAAAAAAAACACTGGGTTGCAGTAAAATAGTTAATAAATTAGTGGTACCAAAATTTAAAAAATATTTTGATAACCCAAATATACGTTATGAATTTCTACTTTCATATACCAAATAAAATTAGTTTTATCAGATACTTAATACATTTCTACTTTCATATACCAACTAAATGTGTATTTTCATATACCAAATAAATCTGCATTTTCATATACCAAATCAATTAGTATTTTCATAGACCAAATATTTTTGTATTTTGATTTAAATAGAACAACAAACAAAATAACGAAATCAATTCTGCTTCCAGGGTTCTGCTAGTGAGTCCACACTGATAGCCATCTTGTCTGCCAGGAAAGCAGTGATCACAAAACTACAGAAGAAGGACCCCAGCTTAACAAAAGGGAATATCGTCGACAAACTCGTGTGTTACACTTCTGATGAGGTGAATAACGAAACGTTTCTTTATAAAGCCACTAATGATCCTACATTTGGAAGAAAGTCAGCAGTCCCGAGCCTGCGCTCTTCCTGGGGCTTCCCGGTAAACACCCTCAGCTCTCTGGCCCCCTAGGGGACGTATAAGCTGAGAAGCCCGGAGCGGTCGCTTCTAGAAGCGGCCACCTGGGCGTGCAGGACACTAGGTCAAAAACGCTTCCCACTTTGTTGACCTCCCGAGGGAGGGGTGGAATTTGCCCTACTTCGACTCGCTATCACTTCGGCGCCGACCCGGCAAAGCTTACGAGTCTCAATGGTTAGGACCGCCGCATTTCGGGGGGGGGGGGGGGTCATCAATGAAGCCACTTGAAATCGCGAATATATATTTAGCTTAAAAAATGACTATGCCAGGGGGAAAAAAACGTCAGAACATGCGCTCAAAAACCAACATTTTAAATTTAACAACAAACAACCTGAATTAATTTTTTTTATTTTAAAGTACATCCCGCAAAGTCTAACTCTATAACTCATGAATAGAAATGCCAACAAATCAAAAAGTCGTCCAATAACATTTTAATGAGACTCCTTTTAAATAAAATACATTTAAAAACGAATAAATACTAATAATGTAATAGTAATAAACTATTTTGATAGCTATATTCCAAAGACCTTTAAAAAATAAACACAATATCAGAAACATGCTCAATGTTCAAATGTTAAAATTATTGGCTATAAATCTGGGGGTTTCAGCATTCTACTTCATTTAAATCTCTATGTGTAAAAAAAAAGTATTTTAATAGAAAAAAAGTAGAAACTATTCTTATCATACATGTTATAGTACACAAGGAGCCTAACACGCAAACTTTTGGCAGCTTCACAGTTTTATGTTAGCAACAACAACAAATGCAATTATTCTGTAAACTTAATGATCACATGTCATATTTCTGTGTGACACGAAATGACCACAGCTTCACGGTTTCCTCACACTTGCCATATATCTGTAACATATTGTTTTTATCATTTCTCATTTCTCTCGGTTAACCTACATGCAAAGTTTAATTAAGATTATAAAATGAAACAGAAGGTTAAAAAGATTCTACATGCTTCTTTTTTTTTAAAAAAAAATCCTGAAATAATGAGCAGTAAACATGTCAATCTATATTCTAATTTCGTTTATCTTCATAATTTTAAAATCTTAAACAAAACTTTAATGTGTTTGTATTTTATTTCATTCGTGCATTCCCGTCATGACAGGCCCATAGCTCCGTTCCAAAGGCGGCTTTGTACGGCCTGGTAGAGATGAGAATATTACCCACTGACGAGAAGGGATCCCTGCGTGGGCCAGTGTTGAGGTCAACCATCGAGAAGGACATAAAGGCTGGACTAGTTCCGTTCTTTGTAAGCCTTGTTCTCTATGCTTTAACACAGAATTATTCGTTGTTTATTTAAAAACAAAATTAAATGCATTCTAATAAAAATTGTTTTAAAAGTTATGAAATATTAATGAAAAGTATGGCTTATAATCGTAACAAATATTAGATTCAAATTATTGAGATTTTAACAAATTCATTGAATATAAGGGAAAAAAATTAGATAGACTTCAAATCCTATTTTTATCACATTGTTTCGTTAAAAAACGGTAATTTTTTTCAAAAGCTGTTATTGAAAAAATTACGTGATAGGACGTGTCGCTAGGGCGATCTAAAAACTAGCACGAAAATAGCCCCCAAATATAGATGCTGTGAGTGCTTTAATTTAGAAACAAAAAAACTTGCTATAAAATATTCGTCTTATCTCTCTATCGTTCTTAGCTCTCCACATTACTTCGGACTTCGCTGTTGACTTTAGCCTTTCTTTTTACTAGTTCTAAATTTCCTCGTTACTACCCGGTACACCCCTGTCTACACTCACTTCTTGTTTTTATTTAAATGGCAGATGTGTGCTACGATTGGTTCAACGTCAACTTGTGCCGTCGATGATCTGTGTGAGCTTGGTCCAATATGTAAGTGATAGCGTGGTGTGTGTCCTATATGTAAGTGTTTACGGGATGTGGGTCCTATATGTAAGTGGTTACTTGGTGTGGGTCTAATATGTAAGTGGTTACGTGGTGTGGGTCCAATATGTAAGTGATGACATCGTGTGGGTTCAATATGTAACTGATGACATCTTGTGGGTTCAATATGTAAGTGATGACATCGTGTGGGTCCTATATGTAAGTTATTACGTGGTGTTGGTCCAATGTGTAAGTGATTACGTGGTGTGTGTCCTATATGTAGTGATTACATCGTGTGGGTCCAATATGTAAGTGATTACGTGGTGTGAGTCCAATATGTAAGTGATTACGTGTGTGGGTCCAATTTGTAAGTGATAGCGTTGTGTGGGTCAAATATGTAAATGATTACGGGGTGTGGGTCCAATATGTAAGTGATAAGGTGGTGTGGGTCCAATATGTAAGTGATTACGTGGTGTGGGTCCAATATGTAAGTGATAAGGTGGTGTGGGTCCAATATGTAAGTGATTACGTGGTGTGGGTCCAATATGTAAGTGATTACGTGATGTGGGTCCAATATGTAAGTGGTTACGTGATGTGGGTCCAATATGTAAGTGATTACTTGGTGTGGGTCCAATATGTAAGTGGTTACGTGGTGTGGGTCAAATATGTAAGTGATTACGTGGTGTGGGTCCAATATGAAAGTGATTACGTGGTGTGGGTCCAATATGTAAGTGATTACGTGGTATTGGTCCTATATATAAGTGATTACGTGGTGTGGGTCCTATATATAAGTGATTACGTGTTTTGGGTCCTATATATAAGTGATTACGTGGTGTAGGTCCAATATGAAAGTATATGTAATGCAGGGTCCAATATGAAAGTGATAACGTGGTGTGTGTCCTATATGTAAGTGGTTACGGGGTGTGGGTCCTATATGAAATTTATATGTTGTGCTGGGTCCAATATGAAAGTGATATGTTGTGCGGGGTCCAACATGTAAATGATGTCTTTTATTTGTTCCAATACCTAATTGATTTCTTATAATGAATTCAATTAGAAATAATTTTATTTTTTGTGCGAGCATTCAAAAAAGTAATTGGCGATTTTTAGTAGACTTAACTATATAACTTAAAAGAAATATATGAATCATTGTTTGCCCATACGAAACAACTTATTATATATAAATATATATATATATATATAAAATGCAAATATTTTTACAAAACGTATACATTTGTTTCAACTATTCAAACAAAACTCGTGTGTGAGTAATTAGCTGTATTTTGATAACCGTATAACTATGCTAGAACTATTCAAACAAAACTAGTGTGTGTGTGTGTGTAATTAGCTGTATTTTGATAACCGTATAACTATGTTAAAACTATTCAAACAAAACTCGTGTGTGTGTGTAATTAGCTGTATTTTGATAACCGTATAACTATGTTAGAACTATTCAAACAAAACTCGTGTGTGTGTGTGTAATTAGCTGTATTTTGATAACCGTATAACTATGTTAGAACTATTCAAACAAAACTCGTGTGTGTGAGTAATTAGCTGTTTTTACTAACCGTATAACTATGTTAGAACTATTCAAACAAAACTCGTGTGTGTGTGTGTGTAATTAGCTGTATTTTGATAACCGTATAACTATGCTAGAACTATTTAAACAAAACTCGTGTGTGTGTGTGTGTGTGTGTGTAATTAGCTGTATTTTGATAACCGTATAACTATGTTAGAACTATTCAAACAAAACTCGTGTGTGTGAGTAATTAGCTGTTTTTTGCTAACCGTATATTTATGTTAGAACTATTCAAAAAAAACTCGTGTGTGTGAGTAATTAGCTGTATTTTGATAACCGTATAACTATGTTAGAACTATTCAAACAAAACTCGTGTGTGTGTGTAATTAGCTGTATTTTGATAACCGTATAACTATGTTAGCACTATTCAAACAAAAAATCGTGTGTGTGTGTAATTAGCTGTATTTTGATAACCGTATAACTATGTTAGAACTATTCAAACAAAACTCGTGTGTGTGTGTAATTAGCTGTTTATGCTAACCGTATAACTATGTTAGAACTATTCAAACAAAAAATCGTGTGTGTGTGTAATTAGCTGTATTTTGATAACCGTATAACTATGTCAGAACTATTCAAACAAATCTCGTGTGTGTCTGTTGAACCCACAGGTAACGAGTACGACATCTGGCTGCACGTTGACGCCGCATACGCTGGTAGCGCGTGCATCTGCCCGGAGTTCAGGTACCTGCTGGACGGTGTAAAGGTGAGTCGGTTCATTAAATGATCAACTCTGCGCCCCCACCCCTACCCCTCCCGTCCCAGCCAACCATTTTACCAATTAGGAACCAGGCCTTAGAAATAGACACCACATCAAACGGGTTGTTTTCAGGTCGATCGTGGCTATTAAATAACATTGAGGCATATGCTCGTTTGTTTTTCAGAATGTTTACCTATAGTGTGTTAATAAATAAAATAATTATCACAAATATAACATGGATATTAGGATTTAACACCAGAGGTTAAATCATGGTTATGGTTTAAAATTTCATTATCGATGCATCGCCCCC